>JANZLH020396151.1:0-10922 GCA_026770325.2 Erythroxylum fimbriatum
GCTTTTGTTTCGTTTCTTAGTGTGACGCATTGCATGAATTGAAAATTGTTCATGAAATTTGAAAGAAATTGAGATTTACATGATTTGAAATAGTTCGTGAAGTTTGAAAAAGTGAGAATTTTGAGAAATAAGAAATTGAGTTTTTCAATCGTGAAATGTTTGAAATTGTTTATGAATGATTCAAAAAATTGAGAAATATTGAGAACTAAGCATTTGATGATTTTTCATCTGTGACAATTTTATAAAATGGCAAAAGTTTTGAAATGATGATTTTTGCTTATTTTTTGACTTATAAATATGTTATCCACGAGCTGTTTAGCTCACCCCCTTTCATCCCCATCTCTAGGTATTCGAGCAGGAGATCGGATGAAAGAAAGTCAAGGCTTGTGTTCAATTTTGCTTAGCTAGTATTTATTGTAATTTTGGATTTTGGTATTGATTATGGCTTGGAAAGCCATTAATGTTTCTAAGCATTTACTTCGTGATGTAAATGAATCATGGAATTGTGTATTGAATTGAAATATAAATTTGAGTATGGTTAGGCTATATGAATGTGATTGGATATGAATGGGAATTGCATATGATTATGAATTGAGATCTGAATGTGATTGAGATATGGATTCCGGACAGGTGGTCTGATGATGTTGATTGATTAAAAATTATTGAAGTTTTATAGGTATAGGATTGTATTTCTTTATGTGCGGATTGGTTTGGTATAAAGAAGTGTGTTTAAAACCCTTTTGCAGGTTTTTGGGTTTTATAAAATACAGCCGTTATGCTGCCCAATTTTTGTTAAAGAATGATTGAAGAAAGAATAAGAATAAGATTTGTTAGAGATGATATTGAGATATTACATGTTTAAGACGAATTTTATGAATTGAGTTTTGTTTGAGGATAAGTTTGCAAATGGGGAAATTATAGTGTTTTGATTTGTATAAGATTGAATAAAGATGAAGGGAATGAAAAATAAAAAAAGAAAAAAAATTATACCGGATTTCGGATTAGCTTAGTCTAAGGGTTTCCAACGCTGATTTAGTTTTCGAAGATTTATGCTACGGATGTTGGAATTTGTTTCAGTTTGTTTCGAACCGTTTGTTTCGATACTTCCGCTTTTGATTGCATCCGTTCTTTTGCTTCGGTTTCCGTTTCCGCTTTTATTTTTCTTTCTTTCGATTCGATTTGTATTTCCTTCGCTTATTTTTGGCCCACTTTCGATTTCGATTTCGTTCATTTTCGCTTTCCGCAACTTCGTTTTCGTTTCCGTTTTCGGGGCCCAACAATAACTTAACATATTAAAATGCAAATGCACACATAATTGGCTCGAGGGTTCCGTGGAACAAAACGAAAAAACTGAAGTTTGCTACGTTAATGAAACGAGTCCACTTTTCGGATCTCGTGGGCCACAAGCGGACAGCTGGGAGAAGGCTTTACGTCGACGTGCACATGACTACGAAACGATTCCTCTCTCGCCCAAACACAATCAATTTTCATTCTCAAATCAATCATTCACAATTTCATATTCTCATACTTTTGTTATTTCCATTTAATCATAATGCCATAATACAAGGCATAGCATAACAATGCTCACAATTCATTTCTTATCAAATGTCATACGTTATGAAACTATTTCCACCACACAACATTTCAAAGCAAGCCATTTAGCACACAATACACAAACAATGCATTTTACTCATTACACAATAACCATAAAGAAATTACCCACCTTATTACTTTTGAAAATCCAAACTCAATTGTACCCTTCCTCTTGCTTTTTAATAGGGTTTCCTTGATTTCCTAAAACAATCAATTTCACCTTTTCAACTTAAATTCAATAAAATCCTAAAACTTCAAAAATCACAACCAATGAAATCAACATAAATCAAGCTCAAACCTAACCTACCCTTAGTCCATTTAGGTTAGAAAATCCAAAACCTAGCTTAGAAACCCTAAAAATCAAATGGGTTTCCTTAAATCATCTTCCAACATAAAACCTCTTTCTCTCTCTAACTCTTTTTCGAACAAAGCAAGAAGAAAAGCTAAACTTACTTTGACAAGCTTGATTTCTCCTTTTTTTTCCTTCCAAGCTTCTCTTACACACTCTCACGAACTCCCTCTCTTCTTCCACGTTTTCTCTTTCTTTTCTCTATTTGCTTTCTTCTTCTTCTTTCTTATTCTCATGAATCCCTCTCTTCGTCTTCTATTTTTAAGACAACATTTTAGTTGTCTTTCCCATTTTGCCCCTCACTTAAGTAGTCTTTCGATATTTACCCTTCTTATGTCTTTATAACTAACATCTTATTCTTCTAACTCCTTAACTAATGATCATGGGAAAACACTAAAGCATGCTCAATAAACATGTTCCAACTACATTTTCCAACTTTTAACTTCCAACATTTCATATATAATAGTTCTAACTTCCAAGAAAAGTTTGAGGTTCAACAATTCTGTCCCCTTAAAGAATTTCGTCCTCGAAATTCTTACCTGAGTGATCAAACAGATGGAGGTAATGCTATCTTATGTTTTCCTCATTCTCCCAATTAACTTATTCACTCGAATAATTTCTTCCAAATGATCACAGTCAATAGACTCACTCGATCTTTCAATCACTCATTTAGTCATTCACTTTCTAAGAACTAATTCTTCAATATGCTTCAAATTATTCACAATTTTTTCACTTCTTGCGTCGATAATACCAATATCATATAACACAGTATGAATCTGAGACATCTTTGTTAATAATACTAACTCATAAGTCAATGGTCCAGTTCTTAATAACTTTATATGGACCAATACAATTCAAGCTTAGTTGCTCCCTTCTTTGTTTTTGAGTCACTTAATTCCCAATACAAGTCAATTTCCCTTGTCAATAACATCTCCAATCAATTATAGCCTTCAACCATCTTTGGGCCTATTCATCCAAATAAAGAGGCGAACGACTCTTTTTGTCGTATAACGCTCCATACAATATTGTAATGACATCACTGCGATAACGATTGTTATGCTTAAAGTCAATCAAAGCTGTACATTTTTTTCATATTCCTATGAACTCCAAAATATAGCTTTAAGCATCTTTACAACAGTCAAGATTGTTGACAACTCACAAGTGTGGTCATTAGCTTCTACCTCCTTATCCATCAAATGCTATCTTGACGTATTCCTACTAGGATGTATAGCTTAATTTTTTATTTGTGCTTTCTCTAGAAATTTCTTTGCTCAATCATCTTTATCAGTATACGTACCTCTCATTTCGATCACAAAGCATCATTTTCCAATTTAAACTCATAATTCAAATCCATTTTCAATTCCTTAATAAGATTCTCAATTTCTGAATCCTTAATTTAGGCTTTATTAATTCTCTCATGTGAAACTGATCTTCAATAGAAATTAGTACTCTGATTTGCCTCAAAATTCAACTCCACATTCTACACTCTTTATTACACGAGATTTGATAACCTCAATACCTGAATTCATGCTTCACTACTATTGGGATTTCTGCTTAATGTATCAGATACAACACTAACTTTACTGAGAAATACTCATTTGTATCATCAAAATCTTTTAGGACTTCCATCTATTGTCCTAGTCTCGTATTCACTTCTTTCAACTCAATATTTACCTCAAAGTAGATGGTCTGTATATTTCCAAATATTTCTGTACTTATAATGTCTCCAAACTTTCCAAATAATCACCATTGTAGCAAGTTCCAATTCATACATCAAATAATCATCTCATGAGGTTGCAATTGTCTCAATGCATATGAAATCACTTTATCATGCTGTATTGGATTTTATCTTAATCTCTTATACGGCATCATTGTATACTATAAACTCTCCAAGTCTAGTCAATAAAATCAATATTGGTGTTATAGTTTCCCAAAACTCTCTTTACTTTCATTACTTATATGATTTACATGTTTTTCCTCAAGTATTCAAGCTATTCTTCTCAACTTTTCGAATACATTTAATATATCATCAAATTTTACTTGGATCGCTTTAATCTTCAATATCGTAGTACTATTGGGGCATTTATTAACTCAAATAAATATTTCCAAAGCTCCATAGGCCCGTGATTAGTTCTCCTAATTCCTTAAACAGTTAATTCCTTAATGAGGTAACATTGTCTCACATCATTTTCAATTTCCCAATTGACTTACCTTTCTTAAACGACTTTCTCCATTCTTTAAATTTGCTCATATTTCACATTGACTTATTCTACTATCTACTCATTCATACTAATTTCTCTGCACACTTTAACTTATTTGCAAACTTAACTTTCTGTGTTGGTAACACATTCATCAAAATCTAATTTATATCTCCTGTGCATACTCTATCTCTTATGCTTGAGTCTCCACTCGGGATATGACTCCAATTTTCACTTTTGATTCATTTCATATTCATTTCTGATTTTGCTCTTTCATTGGTCATTCTTAATATAAACTATCTAATCTGTTCAACCTACTTCAATGAAATTCTTCTTCAAAAGATGATTTCTTGCTACTATCATCCTGTTCATGCAATCTTTATCAATCAACTATTATCATCATCAATGTTGTTTCAGCCATTCTTAACACCTCAATACGATCAATTTCAACTATTCATGACATTTCAATAATTTCAATCTCTGACACACTTTACATGATCAAAATATCCTTTATAATAAAACTCAATGAAATAAGAGCCATATTCGTTTACTCTTATATTTTGGCATGTCACCAATTTATATCTTATGCTACTAGTACATCAATCGATACATCAATCGTAACTAATTCTGAACAACCTCTGAATATTACACTACTATTCAAAATTTCTGCTCCATTGAAGTTACCTTTTCAGCATAATCACCTATACCATACTTCTATCTCGGTACTCTGATTCATCTCATAATTTTAACTACAGGGATCATGGATTACCTCATATACCACATATACCATATCCAAATATAAATCTCATATGTACTGAATCACATTATTCACCAATGTAACCACAATAGATGAAAGTCAAAGGAATAACAAGGGGAGAACAATAAATATATTAATAAATGGTGGAAGTACTCATAACCTTATGTACAAGGAATTATTAAGAAAGGTAGGAGGTGAAAATGAGGGACTTAAAGAAACCACAATAGTGGTGGGAAGAGGATCAAACCTTATATGTAATCACACTTATCACAATATCAGGTGGCAAATGAAGGTAAGGAGTTTGTGACGAATGCTTTAGTGATTGATATAGGAGGGAATGATATGGTATTGGGTGTATAGTGGTTGTCCACTTTGGATAACATAATGTATAACTATATAAATGGAATTGTGAAGTTTTGAAGGAAGAACCATGAAATAAAATTGAGAAGTGAAAGCTGTAAAAGAATAGTAGAAGTTTAGAACAAAAAAATAGAGAAAGTGGAAGAAGTGATGTGTTGTGTTTCTGTAATATCTGAGGCTAAGCTTAGAGAGGAATTAAGTCAAATGTAAAGGGAATGTTGGTCTCTTTTAGTAGAATTGAAGGATAATGTAATGTCTCAGGAAGTTAGCGAGTAATTACAAAATTTATTGCAAGAGTATTCATATGAATTTTTGCACCTAAGTGTTATCTTCTAAGTGATTTCATGACCACTGAATTCCAATTAGAGAAGAAACTGAGGCAATTAATCTTAGACCATATAGGTGCTCAGGGTTACAAAACATAGTAATATAAGAATAAATTAATGAGATGCTGAAGTAAGGTATTATAGGGAAAAATGTGAGCCATTTTTCTACACTAGTCATTTTGATTAAAAAGATAGATGGATTATGGCGACACTGTTTAGATTATAGATCTTTAAATAAGAATACTATCAAGGACAAGTTTTTGATACTGCTAGTAGAGGAGTTATTTGATGAATTACAAGATGGGGCATATTTTTCCAAGCTCGATCTCAGAGCTAGATATCATATTATTAGATTACATAAAGATGACATATATACAATAACATTTGTAATATATGAAGGATATTACAAATTCCTAGTAATACCCTTCAGATTAACAAATGCTCTGGTCACATTTCAAAGCTTAATGAATTGCATATTCAAAGCATATCTAAAAATGTTTATGCTACTATTTTTTGATGATATAATGGTATAAAACATTTTCATATCATTTGAAGCATTTACAATTGATTTTAAAGACATTGTGGAGACAATAGTTGTTTGCAAAATTAAGTAAGTGCTCTTTTGGTGCAGTAAAAGTTGAGTATTTGGGGCATATCATTGGTTAGGAGGGAGTTTTGACTAATCCTCAAAAGATACAAGTTTTAAAACAGTGGTTAGAACCAAAAATACTGAAACAATTGAGGGGATTATTAAGCATTTATGGATACTAACAAAGATTTATTCAAGGATATGGACAATTAAGCGCATCATTGACTAATTTATTAAAGAACACTTTTGTATGGAGAGAAAAAGCAACCAAGGCATTCTCGACATTAAATGAAGCCTCAACCTTAGCCCTAATATTAGCTCTTCTCGATTTTAACAAGGTGTTTATGTTGGAGGCAAATATGTGTGGTAAGGAAATTAGTGCATTCATTATACAGGAGAATCATCTAGTAGCTTATGTCAATAAAAAAATTATCAAATCAATATAAGCGTTAATTGATTTATGAAAAGGAATTTCTTACGTTAGTTATGGTTATAAAATAATGGTAACAATACTTAACCAGACACCACTTTATCATACAAACTGATCATCGTAACTTTTAATATTTGTTGGAACAAAATATAACCATGCCTTTTAAGTAAACATAGTTTCCTAAACTTATTGAATTCAATTTGGTACAAAAGGGTCAAAGGTAATTCAGAGGCAGATGACTTACACATGTGACTAGTTCAAAATTATTTACTCTCTCGGTATCACAAATTTCTATATATTTGTTTCAAGAAATTAAGTGAAATTAGTAAGAGGATGAGGAGGTTTAAAAAATAATATAACTTAGTAAAAAAGAAGTTAAGATTTCATCTTACACCTATAATGAGGTGTGCTTAGGGGAAATTAGTTGTCAAAATTTCTCTTAGTTTGAGATAAAAACTTGTGTTATTTCATGCTTCTGCATTTTCAGGGTGGTTGGGAACATAGAAGAAACTCAGCATTTATTTTTCTATAGAATATTGCGGAAGGATGTGAGATAATTTTTGTAGAAATATGAAGTGTGTCAAAGGAATAAATATGACACTACAAAATCATCTGAGTTATTATAGCCACTTCTAATTCCAAAATAATGTAGACAGAGGTTAGTATAGACTTTATGGAAGGACTTCCCAATTCTAATAGATATTAAGTCATTTTCTCGGTAGTGGAAAGACGGAGTAAGTATGATTATTTTATTCCACTTCACCATCCCTATTGTTACAAAGGTTTTCCGAGACACTAATCTTGTATCAAAGTTGCACCTACTCCTTTGCAAGGGAATCTCACTTAGGTATATTGAAGCAAGACTTAACCTTCCTATCATTGACCAACAAAACCTTGTTCTCAAATGCCTTACAAAGCTCAAAGTGTTTAACTCTCACATTTGAGTAAGAATATTACAGAAGTATTAAATAATAATAGGAAACAATAAACACACAAGTGTTGCGGCAAAAAATAAACCTTTATTAGTCCTCCAAAAGTATATAAAGGAATACTCTCTCTCAATGTTGGTCCTGGGTCTCGGTACTTATTACATGGCTACAATACGAGACGATTGGGTAAGGATCATTTGAGAGGAAGGCTGGAAGCTTCAAATTGTAATGAGAATAATAGCGTCAGCACTAACAGACTTCGTCGCGGTAAGGTAAATGTTTTGCCGCTACAAAACTAGGGAATATTACGAAGGACCTTTTGGGAAAAGTTCGTTGTGGCCAAAGTTTGGCTTCGCCGCGGTGAAGTTCCAAGATCAGCTCTCGGGAAAAGTTCGCCATGAAACAGTTTCGAGATTAAGCAAAAGCACCTCTCAGGAAAGGTTTGCAGTAGCCAAAGTCATTCATTTTCCGCGGCGAAGCCTTCGATTCAACAACCCAGACCCGAACATCCAACAACATACAATTCTATTTCCAACAACAAATTGAAAACTCAACAAAGAAGATAGATATGAACATATATAAAAGGAACTTCTTCAATTCTTAATCTCATTACTAAAACAAAACCGAGTTTGAGCATAGCTTTAATTACATATCAACAGCCACATTAATAGCTTAATACCAAATACAAATGAATGCTCATATTTGATATGCTTATAAAGCTACTCAGCAATAAAGTCAAACTAACTTAGTTACAAAAGATAGCTATCTTGGAGTTTACCAAAGCTTTGCAAGGATCAATAACCTTCTCGTTTTGTACTTGAGGAGTGAAAAAATAATAGGTTGAGCTGTGAAGCTCAGTGGCTAATATATTTATAGCCATTTGTAACGAGCACAATATATATATATATATGCTTCTATATCTTATTTTAATTTAGCAATTCAATCATCAACAATTCTAGCTCAAGGATGTTATCACATAAAACATATCATGTATATTTAACCATAAAAACATAACACTCAATTGTGTATCATACTTGACAAATCAAAGATGAATTGTACAAACGTAACGGCTCGAGAGTCCCATAGATTGAAATGAAGAAACAGAAGTTTACACCATAAACTAAATGAGTCCGTTTCTTAGGAGTTCATGTGCCACAAGCAGGCAGCCGAGACAAGGCTTTCAGTCAACATGCACATGACGAACAAAATGGTATCTCTCTTGCCAAACATAAGCAAACTTTTATGCTCAATTCATTTCATCACATGTTCATACTTTTATGCTTCTTATGTTATTTCCTCTTTTGATTGTACAAAATGTCGTAACATCTTTCAATGCATAACATGAAAATACATCTTAGAGCATTTTCCAACAATCTCAACAATTTAAGTCAAGCAATTTAGCACACATACACAAGTAAGAAAATTATCCCATCTTCCACAATAACTATCAACATATTACCCACCTAATAGCTTGTAAATCCAAACTCAAGTTTACCTTTCCTCTTGCTCTTGCATGGGATTTTCTTGGTTTCCTTTAAACAACCTATTTTCATTCAAATCAGTATTCCAATAGAAAATCCATAAAGCTTCAATAATAAAAAAATAAAAATAAGTAAAAATTGAGCTTAGACTTAATCTACCTATAGTTTATCTAGGCTAGAAAAACTAAGACCTAGTTTAGAAATCCATGAAAATCAAAATGGGTTTCTTGATTCTCTTCTTTCTCCCTTTATTTCCAACACAAAACTCATTTTGATTTTCATGGATTTCTACCAAAGCAAGAAGAAAAGATGATGGAGATACCCAACTTCACTTCAGAAATTGAAAGTCTTAGGGCCCAAATTGAAATTTTATTTCTTCAGATGAGTTATAGCTCTGTGTCTCTAGTTTAATTTTAAACAAAAATCAACTCAATCGGAGCTCTACAGATCAAGATATCTCCAAAATACTGAGGGGGTGCTTGTTTGAAGGGTATAAGAAAAAATGTATGGGAATGGAATCAAAACTAACAGTTGGGACGAGCCTATCACTCCAGAGGTAACATTTTCATTCCTTGGTTTTGAGGAATACTCCATTCCTCTGATAATCCGGAGGAATGGAAGTGATTCCTACGTTTTTTCGCGCCAGTTTTGCTGCGATTGTCTTCCTTCACTCTCTCCTAATAACAGATTGTTTTTCTTAAGCTTTTCTCTTACCCATGACCTGAGACCCATAAACAATCCCTGCAGCAAACAGCCGAAACCAAGAATTAGCACGGGTAATTTTCTTCGTTTCTTTCTTCTTCATTATTTTTTTTGTCCATTGAACTCATGCTTTCACGATTGTCTCTCAGAGGTATTTGTGGGTTTTCCTCAACTCCTACAACTCTCTCTCATCAATTGCTTCTCTTCCTTCGCCAAAACCCCAATTGAAAAAACGACACAGGCTTCTATCCATCATAGCAAACTGTAGCTTTCACCAAGCAAAGGTTAGTGCCGGCAAACCTTGGCCTTTGGTTTTCGCAAGTTTATATCGAATGAGTTCAATTAATTTGTTTTCCATAAAATGGAGACCCAGGCGTTCATTGTCCGGCAAAGTTGATATATATTTTCAGGTGAGTTTGGTTTTGTTTTCCTAGGGGTCTACCTGCTAGATTATGCAAAAAAGTACTAATCTTTCTCAATATGCTACATTACTAATCTTCATTTAGGCTCTTTTTTATACGCTAAATGTAAAGAGAGATTTTCGAATGTCTGAAAATCAGAACATACATATGCGTGTGTTTTCCTTTTACCGAAATATGAACATTAAAACCAAGCAAGTACACGTTACAACTGCAGTCAAAGATGGAAGGGATAAACAATGACTTTGTCGTGACAGTATCAATGGCTGATAAAATTGTCAGTTTGGTTTAACTATAGGCTAGCACTTGTTTGCCAACTCATTTTGCTATCTGAAATTTTGATTCTTTAGCAGACATGGTGATTTATCTGGGATTTGCTTTAGAACTGTTGATCTGGATTTTTTTGTTTTGGTAATTGGATTGTTGAATGGAGAAGTTGAAAGGTATCATGATCAAATTCAGTCAAAAACTTGATTTTTACTGACCGAGAAGAAAATGTAGTCAAAAGCTTGTCTCGTATGTATACAAAATCTAGAAGGAGAGGAATAACAAGTTCTTTAAGGGTGTAGAGAAACCAAAAAAGTTGATTCAGGAGGAATGTATTCATTGGATTAGGGAACAACTACTCATCAATATAGATTCATTAAAATGAATCTAGTTGTCTGGATGATGGACTTCGATGCTGAAAGACCAAAGTAACCAAACCCTTCACATATAGTAAGATAATGCTACTGCTAAGCTTTCTAGTTAATGCTTTTACAGTTGATCTTCAAGGTAATAGCAATAGTT
>JANZLH020396161.1:0-10922 GCA_026770325.2 Erythroxylum fimbriatum
GGCAGAAAACACAAGGAGGAGATGCAAAACGGATAGGCAAACATAAATAAATTCTCCACAACGCAAGAACTTGTTCGCGAAAGGAGAGAACAGTTTTTATAACACATTGCACAACAAGTATAACTGTAGGGATTCAGAAAACAAATTTTCGGAAATCAAAACAATGAACTGTTGTGGAAACAATTTCCAGAACAAGGAATTTATTGTTCAGAACAACAATTGATTCATAAACGGACAAGAACGAGATGCAAGATGAGCGGCCGAGGAGGACAAAACGTGTGTAGGTTTCGTATGAAATCAGGGAGAAATTGGTCATTTCTCGTTCTTGTCCATGGGACAATTGTCTTCTGTACCGCAGATTTGGAATGGACAGATTTTTCTGTCTTTGTCCACCGAAGACAAAATAGAGTTGGACGAAGACAACAACCAAACAGGAGGACGGACAGAATTTTTTCGTCCTTGTCCACTGTCCTCACCCCTGAGGACAGTAACCAAACGTAGGGTAACTGAGCTAAGGTCGTCATGTTTGGGATGGGCTATCGATCCTTAATATGTTATATTCATGCTAGGGTTCAGATTTTGACCCCAACCTAAACCGGCTCGAGATTATTGAATAGAACCAAAGTTAACTGAGTTTAGGACCATACTTATTCTACGAAACCCGACTAAAAATCCAAAAAAATAACCTAAAACTAAAAAAATTATTATTTTAAAAATCAGACCGGAAGCTAAATTGACAAAACAAAAAGTTTATAATTTAAAAAGTTCAATCAGTATTAGACTTTCATAAAATTAGTTAAAGATTGAGTAAAATTACATAATTTAAAATATGATTGAATGAGATTGTCTTTACTCATAAAATAATTTAAAGTTTAATTAAAAAACAATATTGTTAAACAAAAATTAATTGATTTATTTTATTTTATAAAAATAGGTTAATTTAAGAAAATCGACTGATTAATTAAAATCCTAATCGATTTTTAACAACAAGATTTATTAAAATAAATCAAACCGAAAATTTGAAAACTAAACCGAAAAGTAAGACGATGCAAACTTCTTAAGTCAAATTAATTCCGTTTTTTAATCATTGAAAAAAATAATAATCAAATTAAATTAAGTTTCGTGTTAGGCTAACCTCTATCATTAAAAATAATAATAACCATATTAAATTAAGTTTCGGTTAGATTAACCTCTATAAATACACCTTATTGTTTGATCTAATCCTTAAATTGACTTTGAAAGTCAGATTTAGGAGTTGGTTTTATTGCACAATTTTGGGCACGGCCCGTTACAAGCGGCGGAAACTAATAGCTAAGTTGGTGACCCTAATCCTTTAATTAAATTGGTCAACTCTTCCTAATTAATTAATATAATTAGTTTAAGTCTAAATCTAACTAAACTAATCAAAACAGTCGCCAATTTGGTAAAGGGTAACGTACCAACATTCATGGCTTGACTGACCACCGCTTAAGATTCCATCTTCAACCTTTTGATTTAGTTCATTTTATTAATTGTTATTATTAAAAATCGATTTTTATTAATTAATTATCAATTAATTTTTATAAATTTTTATAAATTAGTAATTTTTATTTAACTGTCTCCTTATTCGACTGAACTTTAATTTCTTTGACAAATAAGGACAGCCTCACTCTTTAATCTTATTTTAAATTCATTAATTTTATTTAATTTTTATGATATACTTATTTTATAACAGACTAATACCAATTTATCATTTGAATCATAAATAACTTAATTATTTTACTAATTTAGTTTTTAATCAATTTTTAAAATATTACCTGGGACACAGACGATCCTGAAGAATAAACAAAGTTATGGTGGTCAGGTAATGCCAGGCATTAACTAAGAAGTCTCCGCTAATGGTAAATAACTTGTTAATAAGCACAGATCTCGAGCAAAGTTCGACCAACTTCTAGCTGTTTCAATGTCTTCTATATTGATCTTACCAAGTAACCTCTACTATAAATACCTCAGTCCACCGCCATTATTTTGCATGAACGACAAGACTCACCATGGCTAAGGTTTTTAGAGCAACTCACTTTCTTGCACTCTTCTTCATTCTCATCCTCCTTGCGGGCACAGGTTAGTGGTTGCACCACGTACAAACTGAGCACTTCCATGTCACCCTAGTTGATACATTCTAGTGTAATACTACTATTTTAGCTTATGTTTTTGAGCAGTATATGTATATACAAGGGTGTAATAATCGGATTCTAGTTTGATATTTTTTATTTCAATTTTTACATATAATTTAATTATTATAAAAGAAAATCTTATTTTATTAAAAATATTGTTTTTAATATTTATGTTAGTGATAATTGCTAAATTAGTCAAAAAAAACTTATTTAAAAAATTAAATTTTACTAGATTCTTCCCGAATTTATTTTAACTCTTTATATAATTTACCATAATTTTAGAAAATTAGGCTTTTTTTTAATTGTTTTCTTGCACATTGCTTATTTGTGGGGATGGTTCTTCAGAGGCATCAACTGCACCTGCCAAGCTATGCAAGAGGAGAAGCAAGACATGGTCCGGGATCTGCGTTCGCTCTTCCCACTGCAGCAACAAATGCAAGACAAGGGAGAAAGCAGATCATGGAGGTTGCCATTTTCACAAGGGTCGCCGTGCTTGTTTCTGCTACTTCAAATGCGAGCAATAGACTCCATAATTGCAATATCTGTGTGTTCTTTATGTATTTTAAAGAGGATTACAACCTCTTTCAATTCGCACCAGATTTTTAAGGTTCGTTAGAGCCCGATCTGAATAATCGTCTATAGTAGTACTAGAGTTAGGCTTGGCAGTTCGACTCTGGTCACCGATCTGATCTATTGTCAACTCTAAGTAGTACTGTAGTTTACGTGTGTCTGTAATGTTTATTGACATCTAAAATGTTATATGTTTAAGTTGTTTCATGCAAAAATAGGGCTTCTTCACATTATATGAGAAATTGGTTCCAAGCAATAAACTTAATTTACTGCCCTAATTCATTTGCTTTTATCAATATTTAAAAAATCGGACCGAAAGTTAAACTAGTATGACAATCAGCTTAAGGTTTAAAAGGGATAAACATTGTTAGACAATCATAAAACTCGTTAAAATTTGAATAATATTAAATAATTTGAAATATGATTGTCCTTATCTATCGAAAATTTTAAAATTTGATTAAAAAAGATATCATTAAATGAAAATTAGTTGATTTATTTTAGTTTATAAAAACTCATTAATTTATAAAAATTAACTGATTAAAAACAAGAGTCACTAAAACAAATCAAATAAAAATTTTGAAAATCAAACTGAAAAGTTAAATGGTTCAAGGTTTACAATTAAACCGACCAAATTGATTGAATTTTTTAATCATTAGTTTTTACTGAAAACTAAAAAATTACACTCGAAAAATATTGATATCATAGATAGTAAACAATTAATATTATTAAGAAATACAACACTCATTATGAATCCCGATTATACGAAAATTTTGAGAGGGTCTAATATTACAAAGCTTTACCCTTAATTAGTAAAGACTATCTTCAAAATTAATATTATTAAAAAATAAAAATTATTTTAATATAATAAAGAAGTTGATGCAAATTGATATACACCAGCCCAATTCATGAGCCTTAGGAAGCCCAATGGACAATGTACCTAACTTATTTATTTGGCAGATCTCAAGAAATCCACACTTTGTCTTCCAGTTATAGAATATTTTTGGGTCATAATTTAATTTAAAATTTGATCAATTTAAAATTCAATTAAGTAGAGATTAAAACGCTGTTATTTTATTTTAATTAGTTAGTATCAATTTTGTTAATCCAGTCAAATTGAGTCAGACTTATCAAAGTTCAACTTGGTTTGAATGTCGACATTCTTATATATAAAAATTAAAAAAGAGACAAACTTAAAATGTAATATGACAAGGTATGTGTATTATAAGTTATTCCATTATATTAAACCGTAGAGTTTGGCGTTTAGTACATATTGCATAGTTATCACAAGGGATAATTAATATTAAAACCTTAACTAGGTGCTTAGTTCACATGTTGAAATAGATAAAGAATGAATGATGATTATTTAGGAATAAAATAGATAAGGAATGAAATAAATAAAATAGGTATTATTTAGTTAAGTTTATTCCTAAAAATTTCTAATAAGATGTAATGCTAATGTTAGGCTCGAAAATATAAATTTGAAATGACAAAGTAATAACTAATAAAAATACCAAAATATGCAAGTAGTCCCTACTAACTATATCGTCGTCGTTGTCGTCATTCTTCTTCTAAAAATTTGGACAAGAAATTGAAAATTTTCGAAAAATGTTTAGCACTTTGGAATTGATTATCCCTTATAAGGAAGATACAAATTGGTTTAAGGCATTATTTTTGTTTAAGTTAACAAAATAATTTCATTTTTATCAAATTTGCAAATTAAAATAGTATTATTTTAATGAGAGGGTTCAAACCATTTGGTTAGAGTTTCGGACCATTTCGGACCATTTTCTTAGACCATTTTCTTATGTTGAACCGGGCTAGACTAAATTATCAAACTTAGTTAAAATTATGGGTTGATAATGTCGCTATAATTTGTAAAAGGCAAGAAGAAGCTCTCGAATGAAGGAAGGGATGGTCGAGCTAGTCTTATTTGGCTATAATGGAGAGGGACAGTGACAATACTGTATTTACATTTCAAAAGATTGAGTACTGACTAACCATATATATGTTGGTTTATGCCCTACAACCAATCGCTTTGGTTGTAGTTTAAGTGATAAAGTATTTAAAGGCATTTTTTATCTTGCATATGTTTAGATGTATATGATAAAATCCATGGGATAATTGTACATTGCAAATGAAATATTTAAGATTGGACATTAATAGAACATAAAAAATCTAGCAAACATTTTGTTTTACCTTATGAAGGAAGTAGTCAATCTCATGTAGTTTATCGTTATTGGTAAATGTCACCTGGATCCAAGGTTGGAGAGTGAGGACTTTCCTCCTCTCACGACGTCCCAATAATCACCTACCTAGAAACCATAAAAATTGACATAAAGTTGTGTAGTGGGAGATCCAGACTCATTCGGGAAGCTTCACTATGTAGTTGGTACAAAGGATGGACTTGTCACTCCTCCTACAGAAATACTTCGTAAAGGTGCAAGTATGTGAAAAACCTCGCTTGTTGAGTATTTTCTCAAGAAAATAATGGCTTTCCTAGTAGTCCAACATTGGGCTGACATCAATTGGAAGAAATGAGGTCTTCAATCTACACTTATAACCAAGGATGAGCTATTCATTTTTTGGTTCTCCTCAGAGGAAATGGCTGGGAACATACTATACATGGGGCCCTGGCACATACAAGGTAAGCCATTTTTTTAAGGAAGTGGGATTTGGTTTTTAGGCTAGAAAAAAATGAAATTAGATCTATCCCAATTTGGTGAACATGCATAAAATTCCTCTTAAATATTTCTTTTGGTAACAACTATAATGATATTACTAAACAAACAAAAGTATACACACTATATGTAGTGAAAGAATGAAGCCACCTACTGGGTAAGGTTCCTCATTCCTTTCACTCCAAGGAATGTAGTTTCATAAATTCTGAAAGAAAACACTATCAGACTTACCTTTTTTTTAACCATAATAGTCTAAAAGTCTGCATCTAACACACAATTTAATCTCTTCAATAATGTTGTTATTATATCTAATTCTTTTCCTAAAATAAGCATAAATTTGTTCCTACCATATGAAATAAATCATAGCACATAAGCTAACAGCCAAAAGATACTTGATAGCACATGACTTCTAGCATTTATCAATCCAGTGAAAGCAGCTTCGAAGTGTTGATTGATTGGAATGCCAACCAAACCATATCTTAATAGCCAACAAGATAACATGTGATCTAGGACAAATGAAGAAAAGATGAGAAATGGTTTCAATTTCAAAATCACACAGATGACACTTCATAGTGGTTTGCAGGAAACCAAGATGGTGCATTCTGTCTTTTATTACTAGTCTATTAGTAGCTGCAAGTCAGGCAATAAAACAATGTTTAGGCACATTTAATTTACCCCAGATAATGTTTACGTATCTACACTTCTGAGTTTTTCCTCTTATTAGATCATAACCATGAGCTGCAGTATAAACAACACTACTATTTGTCGATGTACCACTGTTGTTGTAAACACATCGAAATTTCTCTTTTACCTTATTAAGTTTAGCCCAGTACTAACTATAGTCCATCTTCAACTTATAAGACTATAAATTAGTTCCTTTAAGATAAGTTCCATTCACTCATTTCACACAAAGAATATCTTGTTTTGAAGATACAGACCAGATATGTTTACTAAACAAAGCCAAATCCATTGTCTTGCAATCCTTGAAGTTAAGTCCACCCTGAGTTTTAGGTCTGCAAATGTCATCCCAAGCAATCAAACCAGGTTTTCTTTTTATGTCAGAGGCTCCCCAAAGAAAATGTCGACATTTTGCTTTAATTCACTTAATCACACGCGAAGGGAGAATGAATATACCTACCCAATAAGTGTGAAGGGAGAGCAGCACTTAATTAATTAATTTTGCTCTTCCAACATAAGAGAGATTCCTAGAAGCCCAACTTTGAATCCTCTTTGTAATCTTTTCAACCAATATGCAACAGTTAGTTTTACTCCATTTTTTAGGAGATAGGGGTACGCCCAAACATTTAAGAGAAAAAGAACCTTCATGAAAACTCGTAAGCTTAAGGATTTTTTGTTTGCATTCAGTAGATACACTAACCACATAAACATTTGATTTAGTTTTATTAGCACACAATCCAGTAACATTAGAAAAATAATCAAAGCCTTGCATGATTATATAGACTGAAGCAATATTAGCCTTACAGAAAAGTATTAGATTATTGGCAAAACAAATGTGGGTGAGAGAAAGGTTTTTACATATAAGGTGAAACTTGAAGTCTTCCAATTGGTTAACAATTTTTAAAATTCGAGGCAAAAATTCCATCACCAAGACAAAAAGAAGAGGGGAGACAGGATCACCCTATCTAATACCCCTCTGTCCCCTCAAAATACCCATGAGAAGCACCATTCACAGTAATGGTATAGATGGTAAACTTAACACATGACATGATCCATTTGATAAACTTTTCAGGAAAACAATATCCAACAAGCATCTCCTGAATGAACTCCTAGTGTTCTGTGTCATAAGCCTTCCTCAAATCAATCTTCATAAGGCATCAAGAAGAAGCTGATTTTCTATTACAAAGTTTGATCAAATCCTGACAAATTAGGATACTAAGCACAATACTTCTATTTTTCAAAAAAGCACCCTGGTTCTAAAAAACAAGGTAAGGAAAGAAACACCGCAATCTATCACAAAGAACCTTAGAGATGCATTTATAAAAAGTAGTACAACAAGCTACAGGAAGAAAATTTGAAGCAAAACTAGGATTGTATACTTTATGAATTAAAGTAAGATAAGTATTGTTGAAATACTTAGGCATGTTACTAGAGTTAAAAAAACTCTTGAGTAGCCTTAAGAATATTATTGCCAATAATCTGCCAAGCATCAATGAAGAAACCAGTACTGAAGTCATCAGGACCTGGGCTTTTACTTTTGTCAATAGAAAAAATAGCTTGCTAGAGTTCAGCTGGAGAAATAGGGGCAATCAACTTCAATTGTTGTTCAGGAGAAAGCACATGCCTAGCTTTAAAGAAAAAAGCATCTGCTGACTTCTAGTAATTCTCAGCAACGTCCAACATACTCTTGTAAAAATTTAAAAATTCGTAAACAGTCTCATTAAGCTCATTGATTTCAGTATTAGAAAGAGTTTTAATTCTATAGATTTGATTAAGTTGTCTCCTATGCTTCATTATTGCATGGAAAAAAGTAGTGTTTTGATCACCAAGTTGAATCCATTTCATTTTACTCTTTTGTTGATAAAAAGATTCTGCATCTCGACTACGCTGAATGAAACTACGCCTAGCATATCTTTTTGCAACTTAAAGAGAAACATTATTATGATTGCTGCTAATAGCTTCTTGAGAAGAAAGCATAACAAATCTAACATGTTGAAACCTTCCAAGAATGTCTCCATACTCCTCCCTGTTGAGCTTCTTCAAAGCAAGTCTGACATTCTTTAGTTTGTAGGAAATCTGATAAGGCTTAGAACTAGGAACTTTAATGTTCTAAGCCTTGGATACAATCATTAAAAATTACTATGCTTGCCTAACATATCAAAATATTTTAAACGTATTTTTCTAGGCTTAAAAGCAGTGTCAATATTAACTAAGGCAGCGCAATGATCTGAAATATCTTCTGGCAGAAATTGTACACAATAGTTGTCAAAGGTATTCACCCAAAGATCATTGCCAAAGACTCTATCAATCTTAGAATAGACTCTAATTCCATCATATTGCTTGTTATTATAGGTGAAAGAACATCTAGACCATTTTAATTCATTTAAACAACAACAGTCCAAACATTCCTTGAATTCTTTTATTTCATTCCAGGTAACAGGAATACCTCCCACCCATTCATGAGGTTGCAAAACATTATTAAAATCTCCACCAAGTAACCAAGGCAAGGAATAAGAATTAGTCAAAGCTTTCATATCATTCCAAAGTTAACTTCTCTCCTCTTTGTCATTAAAGCCATAAACAAAAGAGACATAAAATTGCTTGCTATCCCCATGTCATTTTACTTTGCAAGACATAATTTGAGCAATCGAACTAACAATATCTACATCAAAGAAGTCAGGATTCTAAAAAACCAAAATTATGCCATTATGATGGTTCTGGTGATTCAAAAAATGATGTTAATCTCTAAGTTATTAGCAATAGTTTTGTCAAAATTACTGTTTTTTATTTTTGTTTCAAGCATACAAATAAGACCTACTTTATTGAGTTTGCAATAAAGAGAAACCTCTTTCTGCTTATTCAGGCCATTAAGGCCATGAACATTCCAAAACATAACTCTATTCATGCCCTGAAGGGGGTTTCTCTGGTACTCCGTCATTGGCATTCAATAGAGGATGAACCACAAAATCATTTGAGTTGAGAATATTAAAAGAGTTATGAATAGGGGTCTCTACCCTTCCAATCTCAGTATCAATATGAATAGGATTCCTCTTACCCTCAATTGGTCTCTTCTTAGCAGAGCCTGAAATAGTATTATGAGGAATAGGTGCTGGAAACATTAGTCTATATAACTGACTCATCCATGGCTATACTAACTTGTTAAGGATCTGGTTCAACCTTAAACAAACTTCAGATTCCATTCCTTCCTGCCAAGCTTCTTCATATAGCTAGTCAGATCATGTCTATACCCTCAGTAGGCTTCCGTTCATACTGAACTGCCTTTTCCACAACAATCCCCCTGGAATTCTTATAATAAACAATTTCAGGCATCTCTTTACCAACATCAACTTCAACTAAGATACGAGCAAAGTTAGCCCCTTCCTTTTGTTGTGTATTTTTATTATCTATTAAAGGAATCCCAATGAGACTTCCAATCTTACTCAATCCAGTGGGACTCTAATATTTGACATCAAGAATAGGTAGCCTAATCCATATTGGAACTTAGGGTATTGATTCCTTTAACATATCAAAATCTTCAGTTTATGGCTAGACAATAAAAGGTTTTTTTGTCAAAATGATAAATACCAATTTGGAGCACCTCATCCTTGCTTTCCATAGAATCAAATCTCACCAATGTAATACCAGTTTTCATAGTAACTATTTTATTGATACCAAAACCATCCCAAATATGTTGGATAAACCCATTCAAAATAGCTAGAGGAGGTCTAGCACCCATCACATAACAATAATCAAATTACATCCTAATTCCAATAATCAATCTTAGACTTAATGTGCCATATTTTATGATACCAAGAATAGTACCATCATGAACAACAAGTTACTAAGCTTAAATCTAGCATTTCGCAATTTAGAGATATCAAAAGAATCCCAAACTGATCGACAATTACCTATTTTAGTTGCATTTGGAAGCTCTGGCTCTAGATCACTCTGATCTACCCAGGAAACTCATCGATCATTATCATTGTTCACATAGTTTTAACCAGATTCAACCATTGATTGAGTTGTTCTTGCATGTTGTCAGTATAACGAGCTCCTTCATTCATAATAATATTCGTAGTAGTGCAAGTCACAGATGAAACCACTTCAACAGGAAGATTCTTAGCAACCCTCATAGTTGTCAGTTATCACTAGTAATATTAAAGTTCCCAATCACTCCCATAGGCCTAGTTCCTA
This sequence comes from Erythroxylum fimbriatum, assembly GCA_026770325.2. Lineage (NCBI taxonomy): Eukaryota > Viridiplantae > Streptophyta > Magnoliopsida > Malpighiales > Erythroxylaceae > Erythroxylum > Erythroxylum fimbriatum. The sequence goes on from JANZLH020396161.1 coordinate 10,274, forward strand.
TCGAATGAGCCTGCGAATTAGTCAGAGTTTCAATCGCCGTCAATTAGCCTACATTCTTAGCAGCCTTTGTGGAGTCCTTTGTCTTCCTTGCCATACTTAATGCAGAATAACCCACTTCAACAGGAAGATTTTTAACAACCCTCGTCGTCATCAGTTTGCCACTAGAAATATTCAATTTCCCAACAACTCCTATAGGTCTAGTTCCCATCAGTTTCAGTCAACGATGATGAGCCCACATTCTTAGTAAAGTAAATCACACAAGAAGGGGGTTAGTATAGACTTAATATTCGATATACAAAACACACAAGAAGGGGGGTTGAATTGTGTATCCTTTTCTTGAATACGATCCCCTTTTTAAAAAAATCTTCTTTTAAAAACTTGATTTTTTAGAACTATTGAATAATAGTTTCACAAAGTATTGCAATTCGCTTCTAAGTACTTGTATAAAACAATATGAACAAGAGTTGAGAGTTGAGAGTAGGAATTGACACAGCAGATTTATACTGGTTCACCCTAAACCGTGGGCTACGTCAAGTCCTCATAATCCTTTCTGAGATTTCTCTATACTTCTTAAAGATACAAGTATTCTTTTCACCGAGCCTCTTCAGGTCTCTTACAGCAAGTATTCTTTTCACCTAGCCTCTTCAGG
>JANZLH020396192.1:0-10919 GCA_026770325.2 Erythroxylum fimbriatum
AAGGTCTATAAGTTTCAATTCCCTCCTTTGATAAATTAGGAAAACAAACAAGGGAAAAGAAATCTAATTTCTCTTCTTTTCTTTTCTCCTCTTTTCCCCTCAATATTTCCTTTACTTTCTCTTGCGCAAATAAGGATCTAAACAAAGGCTAAGAGTTTTGGTTGATGGGTCGGTCCCTTTTTGTTGAAACAAACATTGGTTTCTGATTTTTTTGTTGTTGCCATTGAGTCATTTGCTGAGATCAAAAGGATTCTAAAATGGATATAAATCATCTGTATCGATTCACAAGGCATCCAAGTTCTTTCCTTTTTCTTTTATGTTCTTCACAATGATAGTAGAGCAGCGACACCAAAAAGTTAGACACGGATGATGATGATGACGGAGCACCGGATCTCTGCCAATCCTACCCTTTTTCTCATGAAGGTTATGCCCTCTTCTTCGACGAGGTATATAAACAGGTGGTTCTTTTTTTAGGATTGAATAAGAGGTATGTAAAAGTTGCTTTCCCTCTTTTTTGACGCTCTCACTCTCTCTTCCTTCTCCTTCTTTGTAGCCTCCTCTTTGCGAGTATGGTCCTTGATTAATCAGTGTCTTCTGTTTGGATGTTTTCTTAATTTTGTTGGTTTTCTTAAATTTCTGTTCATTATGAATTTTTGCCTTTTGATATTAGTTTCTTTGTTTGTTTTAGTGTGTAATGCTTTCTGGGTTTGATTATGTTGATCTCTTTACATCTAATATTGTTGGGTTTATGTCAAGATTGAATTTTATGCTTAATGATCTTATAGTTTCAGACATTTTGTGTTTCTACATGTTTTTTTTCGAGTTCTTTCATGCTTTATTGCTCTCTTATCTTCTGGACATTGGTACTTTTCTACAGATAAAGAGATGATATATTTCGTTATATTTTAGTTTTGAAATATATTTATTGTTAAAATTCGAGATATATTTTATATTTTATATATTATTTATTTATGTGTTTATTGCAATTTTATTTACATAATTATTTAGAGTGGTCAGTTTTACTTGTTTATTCTTTAACATGTATCACTCTTTTATTGTCACATCTGCATGGGGATCTACCGGAAACAACCTCTCTATTATGTAGGGGTAAGGCTACGTACTATCAGACCTCTCCAAGCCTCGCTTTATTGCGGAACGTCGGACTAGGTGTGACGGTGATGATGATATTGATGGTTGAAGATGGCCTCACTCATTTCCGTGTCAGTAGATCTCATCTTCATCCGATAGCAAGATGAACATTTCTATTTATACTATAAACTAAATTATATAAGAGGATATTAATAGTGAATATCTTATTCACCTGATCATGCTTCAGATTAGTTATAGCAATTGATTCGATATCGACATATAAAACATGCTGAAAGAATTTTACAACTATTATAGAGATGGTAAGACCAAAAGTGTTTCTTCAATCATTTAAATATTGTATATCATATCACTGAATGACAATTATGCTACTGCTAATATAATGATTTACTGAGATAATTCTACAAGATTCTCTATAGTGAACACATGATTAAGTCTTACAAGTTTCATTTTAATTATTATCATAACTAAAAGAAATTGTTTAAATACATATTTAAATCTTTGATGAAACCTTAACTTCTTTCGTATGTCAAAACGACTCTAATAAAGTTCATTAAAGAACTTCTAATCCTAATAGTCATTTTTTACTAAATGAAAATTGCATTTTGGCTTTGTTAGCAATTTATGCGACGTTGGAACATTTTCAATCTCAAAATAATATTATTTCAAGGGAAATATACCTTAATTAGGATTTAATTATAAAGTTAATATCTTTATAACCTTGAATTCATATATCAACTCATACATAGAATAATAAATAATCTTAAATACTTTACAATTATCAGATATCTCAAATACTAAATACATTTAGTATATTATCTACGTACTTGGAGTAAAATAGGTAAACAACTTCCAAATCAATCTCTATAGATCTAATTCCTAAAATAGAATTGTTACCTTTTATATCCAATAAGCATTGTTTTTGGAAAATTATATTTCAACATTTGAAGAAACAAATTATTGTTCTCTCTATAAGTAATATGTTTCTACATACTCCTACTAAAAAGGACAATTATACTCCCACTAATATTCTCGAAGACATGATAAATTCACAATCATCTATAAAATAAACTCTTTAAATTCATCATGAAAGTGAATTTTTCAACATCTCGTAACCTTTTAACTATACATCAAATGTATCAATAAAGGCATTATTTCTAACTGGATTTATTATTATGATATTTGAACCTTTAAAAAATTTTCTTACTCCCACCACTTATCTTGAAAACATTTCTCCTATAAGTATACATTGAAACAAACATTTTGTTCAATGGGTTATATAAGATTATATCTAACATTTTGGATATCTTATAACCTTTTATGATCCAATTTAGTTCTAAACTTATTAGATAATCCATGCTTCAACTAAGATTTACATCTCAAAATCATTAACTTTGACTCTTTCAAAGTCTTAGCATTTTATATCTAACATAAAATCTTGTTAATTGATTTAATTGAAACTACGAAAGGTAAGTTATTGTACTTGGCATAACTACATAAGAAATAATATTGCATTATACAATATCTCATACTGTATATTCCTCCTTACACAAATCCATATTCATATGGAATTTAGATGAAGAGATATTCACCAAAGAATCTCATTCTCTATAGATAATCGAAAAATTTTAAATCCCCGTATCGACCTCTTTGAAGTGCTTCAGTATTCTCAATATTTAATTTCTACTTAGATTTAACCAATTTGAATTTTTCAAAAATTTAAATCAATATTGTATTTAACATAGATGAATATATCACATAAATTCATTATTAATATAATGAAATACAATATTATCCTTTTATACATTGTTATCACATCCAATAGATCATGTATATATATAACATTTAATAATTCAATATTATTATCATTCTTTCACCAAAGATTGATTTAGTTTTTCTTCAACCTAACAAGTTTCATACATTTCATACAAATCATAATCAAAATGATACATTTATCCTTGTATGTAACATATGATTCTCATTACGTTGATTTAATCAACATGGCATAAAGGATAGTCTTAGTTATCTAACTTTACATTTTTGCCATTAAGCATAAGTCTTCTTTGATTTAATACATACAAACTATTTGTATAAACTTGGATCAACCACTTTTACTAAACAATCTATTTATTATCATACTTTGAACATTATAATAATGTTGATTCTAAATTAAATATTAAAATACTCGTAAGCATGAATTAGAAATATATATGATCTCTATCATATCATGTATAAGAAAGAAAAGTCATATAATCATTTTTCTTCTTATGACAACTAATATCATGCTATAACAAAACCTTTGATTGTAGTCCATATTTATGTTTTTTGTAGGCTAAATTGAGTGGAACAATTCCACCAATGTATTATACCTTTTAGCTTTACTCCGTACAACCTATTGCATTATGCTATCAAGGTGTTGATATTCATCTTATATGTTGTCATTAATGTTTATGAGATATTAATAAACTCAAAATGTTCATACATTTTGTCACTTGTATGATACTAATATACCTCTTAAGGATTATAGTAAAATTGCATAATAGACATACAAGTTTTCTATCTAGTTTAAGAACTTTTCTTAAACTTAAACTATGTCCAAGAAAATTGACCAGTTATATTAAACAAAGACAATTTCTACTCAGAACAAAATATGAATGTAAGAAAACAAGTATTAGTTATATGCTATGACAACCAAAAATGATTAGTACTTTAATAATGTATTTGGTTACTCTCACTACTTTATTTGAAATAATAGTCCTTATCATCATTTGAAAAGATTACTCTAATCTCTCTAGTTAGCTAGGATCCCATTCAAGTTTAGTTTAGCATAAGTAACTTAACAAACCACCTAATTTTAAATTAAGTAGATAGCATCCTTATCAATCACATCTTATGTAACTCCTAAATCTACCTTGTATGTAAACTTATATGATCACGAGTCACTCATCCAAGTCGTACAATTTTAGTTAAGTAAAACCTAATAATTTAAGATAAAACATATTTAAGTAAAGAGGTCGAGTCACTCAACAAACCTTACAATAAATAGAACTCTGGTTTTATTCTTAAATAATATAAGGCAACAATCATGTTTCCAACGTGTAGACTTGGCAATCAAGCCCAGGTCTAGCCTGACCAGACCTAGCCAGTCCAAAGTCAACTTTCCAGGCCCAATTTAATGAAGCCTAAAATTTAATCCTTTGCCTAGGCTCAAACTCGGGCTATTTAGGGCTCGAGGATCGATAACTATAAGAAAAATAACGTTATTTTCTTATTTTAATTTAAATTTTTTTAAAAATTTACGCCAACCTTGACTGATGCAGGCTTGGCTGCCTCGACTCGATCATACCCAAGTTAAGATAGAAGTTGTGGGGCTGAGCTCAAGCCTGTGTGAACTTGGTCGATCCCATTGTCAAATATACTTACATGTACTTACTATTTTAATAAGGATTTAATTTTGTTCGTCTCATCAAACACAAAATACAAAATTACATGTAAAATATCATACATATAAAACATACAATTAAACATGTACAATATATCAAACATATACTAAAACATGCAATTTATGCACATATAATCAAATTATTTACATAAAAACATCAATCTTCGTTTGATTATAGTTATTGATCTTCATAATTTAAAATAATATTTTTCAACTCCATAGACAATTAGATAGATTATATTGATTGATTCCTAAATAAAATAAATTTCTATTCCAAATAGAAATTTAATTTGATGGGAAAATGATTTTTAAATCGATTGGAAACTGTTTACAATTATCTCAACTTCTTTAGCAAAATTTAATTGAAAACAATTTTCAATAAATTATATTTCTTACTTACTATAATTAAAATAACACGTTCTTTTAAAATTTATCAAGTAATAAATTCTAATCTAATTAGAAATCTATTTTCAAAATTAAATAAAACACCTTTTAAATCTAATTAATAAAGTCCTTTATATTATTTATTTAAAACTTGATTTCTTAATTAGAAAATCTTTCCATAATAAATTAGAAAACTATTTTAAAAATTATAAATGAATGCTTATTTTTTAATTAATAAATGAAAACATTTCAAATTTTGATCAAGAAAATTTTCTTTTTTATCAAGAAAGATATTATTCATTAAGTAAAGAATCAATTTCAAAATAAATAGAATTCTCTAAATAAAATAATAAATTTATTTTATTTCAATTTGATTGAAATAAATAAATTTTAATTAAGAAACACATCCTAATTACTTAAGATAACAATTTCCTTAATTTTAAAGAGTCTAATTAATTAATTTTAATCTGATTAAAAAATAATTTTAATTCTAGAAATAACTTTTCTAAATTTTTATTGGGAATCAATTTAGTTGTTGATCTTAATCATATTAAAATAATTATATTTAAATTTAAATTTAAACTATTTTAAATTCTATTTTTACTTGTTTTAATTGGATTATAGCCAAACTAATTACCAAACAAGTTCAATCCTAACTCTAGAACACACTATTTTTAGTTACTAAACACTCCCTTTCCTAAACTTGTTTCTAAACATCACCTTTTTCTACAAAACTCTTATTTCACAATACAAACATGAAACTCTAGCTACCACCTTACGTCCCCACTGCTAGTTCTACCTCTTTCTACTGCTAGCAACGCTTCACAAGCGCAGGTTATCACCAACTATTGTAAAGAGGTATATGTTGAGAGAACTTTGTAACAATTGTAAAGAGGGCTAAGCAAGAGGTAATAGCTCCCTTAGAGCCTAAGCTCATTTATAATACATCTCAGACCATTTAGTAATTTAATTAAAATAAAATATTACTTTCGATTAAACTTTAATTAGAAAAAAGTCAAAGTCAACGCACCTAGTGTATAAGGCTCCCCGCTTTGCAGGGGTCTGAGGAGGGTCATAATGTACGCAACCTTCCTTTTGTATTTTTACGAAGAGACTGATTCTATAACTTGAAATAGTGACCTTATTGGTTACAAATGAACAACTTTACCAGTTACTCCAATGCTCACCTATAATTAATTCTAATTAAATACTAATTATGCTCAAATAAGATTTAATATCTTATGTTGATTCTTATTAATAAATACTGTATATTTAATTATAAAGTTTCTTAAACTTTATAATAAAGTCTAACTTGATTAAAGTGCCTACTTAATTACATACCTTTTATCTCTTCAACCCATTCTTTGTATGTGACCCATTAGGTTTCCAAAAATGTTGGCAATAGTTATAAGTTATAACTCTAAATCATATTTAACATTAGATAAATCAAACTCCTTTAATTTATTTTTAATTCTCTAATTAAGAAATTTAAATTCATAGATCAAGATTGGTGTCTAACAATACATCATGACTAACCAAATATTTAGGAAAGTCAAAGTGGTTTTGATTAACCTTTTCATACATGATTTTTTTTCATAATTCAATCATTTCATCATATAATGTTTTGATTAAACATAAAGCATTAAATTAATGTCTACTCTATTTGAGTTCAATTATGTTAGTTCTCCGCCATTAATAATTGATTCAATTAATAATATTAGAAAATTATTTCCAAAGTGTCATTCCACCTTGGCCAAGGATTCCTTGAATTAATAATAATCAAGAACAACGAAACATTCTTCCTAACTACTTTAGTGCGATGAATCATGTATTGATCACTCACTTACCTCCATATAGTTCATTTTATATCTAATGACTACCCACTAAGCTACCATTGACTATAATAGTCATAAGTACTATCAAGAAATAACAATTTCCATACAAGATACTTTAAAGATCTCAAGTTAAAGAATCACTTATACAATCATCATAATGAGAATTTTCATAGACATAAAAGTAATATTCCAAATGGAATTCTCATATGAGGGTCATTTTAGTAAATTTGTTCTCTAATAAGTACCCACAAATTTGTTTAAATATCTCTATACTTTAGTCTATGAGATCGACTACTTCCTTTGTAAGGAAGAAACATAACGTGTGCTACTCTTTTTATGCTCAATTAATGTCCAATTTTAATAGAACAATGACTAGAAACAATTTAGAGATCATAAAGGTTAACGACTCAGTGCACAAGGGTCCTCGCTTTACAAGGGTCTGGGAGGGTCATCGATATATGTAGCCTCAATCTTGTATTTTTACAAAGAGGTTGTTTTCATAATTCGAACCTGTGACCTTCTGGTCACAAAGGAACAATATAGGGATCATACATAAATGCAATATGAATCTCATAATTATAATCACGTCACAATTTCATTTGCAATGAACAATTACCTATGGACTTTACAATATACATGTAAATATATATAAGATACAAAATGTCTTTAAATAATTATGTCACTGTACTATAACCAATTGATTGGTTGTAGGGTATAAACCAACAAAAATGACGTTATTTTGGTTAAAGTTCTTAAAATAATATCATTTTCAATGATCAAATTAAATTCTAACCCAAGTTTGATTCTTATTTTTCTAGGCTCGACCCAAATTGGCAATAGACCCAACCCAATAATGTAAGCCTTACTTCAAATTTACCTTGTAGTAGTTCTATGTTCATCTCAAACAAGTTATTGCCCTTACAATATTGGATAATTATTCAAGTCACTTTTAATTTCTATCTTTCAAAAATTGAAGTTCAAATATGATAATTTTGTGCTATAATTTTATAAAACAATCATTTATTAAACACGTAATGGTATGTTTTCCTTTTTATATTTTTTCCCAATATATTAATCGATCATTATTCTATTTTTCAAGTGCAAAGGCTGCAACAATGATGTTGGTAATTAATAGTTTATGCCCTTGTAGCAAATCAGTTGGTTACAATTTTATATGTGACTTTATTATTTTAATTAATAACAACATTTTTTATTTTTATATATTTTGTTAATTACATTTGATGTTTTAGTATTAAAGGTAAAATTTTTGGAATAAAAACTGTGCAATTGAAATTATAATGAGGTCATAATTATAAAAATCAATTTGTATAACACCCCACTCCCATCCAACACACGTACGTGCGCCTTATGATCACACGTGCACATGCCCGATAGAAGTGGCGTGGTAACTATCTTACCTTCACTTTACTACATGGAATCATAAGTAAAATAAAAAAATAACACGTTATCTAAAGTCCAAAAATTTCCTCATTTCATTTCATAAACCATAATTTACAATGTAGCATTAGATCCATCATTCATATGCATACATTGTCAGCCTATCAAAGCTCACACTTCAGTTTACAAAGTATGTTACATAAATGAGGAAATAAACCAAAAACTAAAAACTAATCTTCAGTCCCCAGCTGACCGACCTTTGAGCCATAACTTGTACCAAAATGCAGTCTTAGCAGCTAACTCATCGCTCTCTCTCGAACCTGAAATTGTCAACATTGCAATTTTGGTGAATTTTGCGAACTCAGTAAAGTAATTATCCTCGATGGTTCACTCTTGTCATACAACACAACATTTCATGTTATCATGTAATTCAATTCAACTTGATTATCATCGAGTCATATCACGAAACACTTTGTTCACAATTGTCATATTTCAATCACATAGTTCAAATAATTCATCATTTCATTACAATTTTGCAGAACACAATCATCAATAATTTATCATAGATTCAATCAAGAAAAGTTCTCACAACATTGCAATCATTCAATTTATTCATTTCATATGTGAAAGCAATGTTTATGAGACACATTCATTTGTCACATTGTTGTGACCATGTGCCTTTTTCACTGTCCTGTATCCATTGTGGATACCAGGATCTTTAATACCGTCCTTTATTCATTGGGGATACAGGGCTCATTGTAGACGTTGAGCCTTAGGCTCTTTCCACAGGTTTTTGAGCTTTAAGCTCTTTTTAACTAGCGACATCAGTCACAATTGCCTTTATATTTTATGCATTAGAAATGAAATGCATTCACAAATTCAATCATCATATTCATTCAGTCACATTCATATTCTTTCTCATTCACATTTTTCATCGGACTTTTAGTCTGGCATACAACATTTACGTTGAGAATCAAATAGTCAATCTCATTCACATACAAGTAGTACTTCCGATGATGTTTACATTCATCAAACACCTCGAAAAATTATTGTCTAGAATTCAGTAATAAACAAAAAAAATTAAGGTGAGACCATCTTATGTTGCTCACAATTGTTCCCTTTTTGCTTATTTCCTTGAAGTTTTGACAATATCTGGAAGCAGTTGCTCTATTTGCTCTTCTATATGCAATCAAATACAATTTCATGTTACCACATCATTCATGTAACTGAATATGCATTTTTATAAATGTATCATGTAATATGCATGTTCAATGACATATGCTCGGGTATACTTCTGTAGTAAACCAATGCAAAGATCAATTGTACTCCAAATGTGTCCAAATTCATACACTTATTAACTATTATAGCTTTCTTATCAGCACAAAATTTACATTATCATTATGGCAAGGAAAATGGCATATTTTTATAATACTTTCTTCTAGACAATTGTTCCCTCGGCCTTAAATTTCAAATGACACTAAGATCATTCAATTTGGTTTATTCTACTATAAATTATGCTCAAAATACTACAGACTGAGTACATTGAAAATTTTGGCTAGGGCATGGTCATACATTCAAAGTTATCAATTCCAATATCCAAAAATTACAAACTTTATACAAATTGAAAGCTAAGAGAATAAGATACAACTTTTATGAAGAAAACTTTGTCTGATTCAGCCTTCATCAATACAGTTTATTTGATAACAACAGGACACAATTTCTGTCACAAGTAGTGTTATAGCCTAAGCCAAGACTCACTTTCAAGCTAAATTTCAAGACCCTTAAATATAGAATTCAAATTCAATTTCTTCTTAAAAATTGTAGCCAAATGTCTCTAGTTCAATTTAAAGTAAGAATCATCTCATTAGGAAATCTTCAGATCAAGATATAATCAAAATACCGAAGCATGGTCAGTGAAAGTTCTCTAGTTCATAACATTCCAGCATATTTCCTCATTTTCATCCTAAATCCATTAATCCAATCTTTCCCAAATGAATTTAGATGGCACTAAATTTTCATGGAGATGATGAACAATGTGTCATGAGTCTATTGGTTCAAGTCTCATGTCATTTGGATGTCAGGAGAAGAAGGTATAATAAAAGGAATAAAGGATGTTTAGTAAACATACTCTAGTTCATATACACATTTAAAAAAACCAAAAACATACAGGCAAACCATCACCTTCTACTTCCTCTCTCTACTGCAATTTGTTTTCATGAGCAGTAACAATTTTCAACAAAATCTATATCTACTTTTCATATCTTTCTGTAGTTAACAACTTCACAAACTTTCATCTCAACTCATCTCAACACAAATAATTTAAAAATCCAAGATTTAAACATAAACATGAAAAACAACAATTATATTCACGTATTTCATCAACGTTTTTGCATTTTCACTCTTTTCTGTATTCTTTTTCACACTTTCTGCATCTTTTCTAACCCACTAATTATCATTGAAATTACTTCTTCCTACCCCACTCATGCATGTATCCATTTCCACACACTAAAACACCATTAACACAAATCCTTTACAAAACTCATAACACTTTCGGTGGATGGTAAATAACGAAAATAAAGAGTAGCAACCCAAGATTCGGAATGAAGTTTTTTATTGGGACCCGATCCCGGAGCCCAGTCGCACAATGCTGGACCCCGGTGCCGGAAGCCCAACTATCCGGAACGGTATCACAATCGAGGACCATTGGGCCCTAAATCCCGAGAGATATAAAATTGCGGAAGCAACGTATCTCA
>JANZLH020396215.1:0-10918 GCA_026770325.2 Erythroxylum fimbriatum
CCGTTTAACGGACTGATTCGGGTCACCTAAACCACTTGGAAAATTCGACCCTCAAAACGTCCAAATTTCGAAATTTTGCCTGAAATAGAAGTTGTAGATCTTGAAATTTCCTTGAACAAGGTACCTGTCTCAACTCAATCAGAGTTCTATACAAAAAGTTATGCCCTTTTTACTAAAGTATGTTCATTTGACTTTTATGAAAATCCAGATTTTGAACTCTTCACTTACAATACCCAATTCCTCATGTCTAGTCCATCATTTCTAATACAATACCTATCACTTATCCATTAATCTAATTCCCCTTCCACTTTACATCATTCATTATCAAATTTTAACTCATTATTGATCATACACACTAATAACAAATCATACCCATATATAAGTATTCATCATCATTCTCCTTCACACCATCACTTCAATTCCACTATCATTTCATGTCTAATACTCACCTATATCCTTCACATTTCAAAATACCAAATTAATCCCCTTTCATTGATTTTATACTCATCTCATAACATCACAAGATATCAAACACAAAAATCATATTAATTCATCAAGGATATGGCAAAACCCAACATCATTCACATAAACATCATTCTTTCACATTCTTCAACATTATGTCCCTTCCTAATCCCTTCTTAAACTCATCCAATACCCTCTTATATCAAGATCATCCTTTTCATTACAATTCTTTATCAATCCTTATCTAATTCAAGTCAATAACTCACTTAATAACAAATCAAGAGCTATTAGTTATCATAATCCCCAAAACAGGGCATATACACTTTCATGCTCATCCTATTCCTCTATTAACATATCAATCAATTTTCCAAGTTTTCTCTATACATTCACATGACTTTGAAGCTCAACATACACACTCAAAAATACAAACATGAACATTTATTAGCATCACTTAAGATATATACACAAGCACATACTCAATCACCAAATCCTCATTCTATTAGCTTCAATCTTACCATATCCATAACATATAACATAAAACTTACTTGATTAACCACTTAATCTTCAAGTTCTTCAAAGAAATCTCCAAACCCTAGCTTGTTCCACCACCCACGAAAATCATATCCATCCTTAGGGTTGATAGACTAGCAAGCTATTTGAGGGGAAAGGAGAGCAAGATGAGAAGGAAGCAAGAAGATGATGCTAGTTAGGCTTAGGATTAGAGAAGAATCGGAACACATAAAAAAAAAGAAAGGGAGAGTTACGAAGAAGAGGAAAGGAAAACCCAAAACATAAGCTCCAAGTGTGTTTGAAGGGAGAATGTCGTGAGAGAGCAAGGGTGATAGCTAGTTTAAAATAAATACATGGCCAAGAACTAGCCATGTGTCACACCCTCATTAATTCCTTCTCAAACAATCAATTTCCAAGCCTAAATCCCATTAATTAACACTTGTCACAAAACCCTATAGCCATGTATCCATAATTCCATCATTCCAATATTTGACAAATTGACAATTCATTCTACTACCGGTTATCAATCGGGCTGCCACTCGATATTTTTCCTAGTCCAAATTTTTCCCCGAAAAATTTCAGGAAAATTTCCTAAAATTCCCCAAAATTACCAAATTAATAATTCACTGTCCAAAATAATTTCCAATGACCATAACTCACAATTCTCAAAGCAATCTCATTTCTTACCAATTATACCCGGAAAATGTCGATTGAGTGCATGATCAATGATTTTAACGTGTGCAATAATCCAATTCGCAATTATATAAACCACTACAATGCATTTTTGTCTTCATCTCACTTAAGACCCCATGTACCAAATTCAAAATGGTCAAAAATACAATTTACCAAATTTGTCCCAAGGATGTCCGTTAAACGGACACATATGTTCGTTAAACGGACACAGACTAGTAAAACAATCCCAATTCATCCGAGCGTGTCCGTTAAACGGACCTTCCTGTCCGTTAAACGGACATGAAACCACTACGCGCTCTAATTTTACAGAACCTGTCCGTTAAGCGGACCTGCGTGTCCGTTTGACGGACATGATTCCACCAAGTGTTCTATTTTTACAGAACCTGTCCGTTAAACGGACATTCGTGTCCGTTTGACGGACACACCTTAGACCAACATTCTCCAAAGATTGTTCCAAAAGTCTAACCCTCATTTAAATCATCAAACACTGCAAATGAAACACATTCATATCCATTTCCCCTAGTTTCATTTAAACCAAGCCTTTTAGCTCACATGAACCAAGTTTTAGGGTTCTAACCCTTAGTAGAGGGGCGGGATGTTACATAGCTTCAAGTGATATATTTCAAAGATTAGGCAATGTTTCTTCTTTGGATGAATTTCAAAAAATTTCATTTTTGTTTGTGAAATATTTGATATTTAGGGGATTGATTTCAAGGGTCTATTCCTAAGTTTGTTCGGCAATATATTTATCCTACTAACTGTTGATTATATTTCAAAATGGGTGAAAGCACAAGCTTGACTCATAAATCATGCTAGGGTTGTCATAAAATTCCTTAAAAGTTTATTTCCCATTTTGGCACACCTAGGGCAATTATTCGTGATAAGGGTACACGTTTTTATAATGTGCAATTCGGAAAGTGCTTAAGAAGTATGGTGACTCATAGATTCCCACCCCATATAACCCTCAAAATAGTGACCACGTCAAGGTATCTATTATGGATTTAAATCAAAATTTGGAGAAGACTGTGGAGCTTTAGTGCAGGGATTGGTCAAATAAGTTAGACAATGTTCTATAGGCTTATAGGATAGCATACAAGACATCGATTGACACTACATCCTATAGGCTAGTTTATGAAAAAGCATGCCATCCGCCTGTTGGATTGGAACAAAAACATATTGGGCTATTCAACTCATGAATTTTGATCTTTAACATACAGGTGAAAAGAGAAACTTCCAAGTTAGTGAAATGGATGAATGACGGCTAATGACTTATGAAATTCCAAAATCCATAAGGAAAGCACCGAAAGTTATTAAGACCAGATGATTAAGCAGTCAAGACAGTTTAAGGAGGGAGATCAAGCTCTCTTATATAATTCCTGTTTAAGATTATTTCCTGGTAAGCTTAAATCAAGATGGTTTGGACCATTCATTGTGGAGAAAGTATTACCATGCAGCGTAATGTAGGTAAGTCATCCACACTAGGGTACTTTTAAAGTTAATGGCCATCGAGTGAAGTTATAATTTAGAGGTGAGCTTGATAATAATACCAAAAATATCAGTTTAACTAAGCCACCTTGAGCATACAAGGTACATCAAGCCACAAAATTTAACCAAGCGCTACTTGGGAGGCAACATAAGAATTAGGATTTACTCTTTTTATGTTAGTTTCATAATTTGTATCTATTTTTGTTTGTGTTACTTTTATTCACTTATTTTTTAATTTTTTTATCTCCTTTTCCTTTATGTTTTGCAAGGGTGTAGTCTTATATTGGATGGATAATATCAAAATTAGGAAATCGTCATACTTAGGAAAGTATTAACTCTTTCTCACTTATTAATTTATGCTTATACTATTTACATTGAGGATAATGTCCAATTTTAAGTGTGGAGAAAGGGTCAATGATTTTAATGACTTTCTTAAGCTTATTATAATCTTTGTTTTTAAATTTTGTGAACTGATATCTTAACTTAATTGAAATATGTCCATCAATATTGTACTTCATTATTGAATATTGATTTGAATTAGTAAGAAAAAGGATGATAATTACAATAAATTTGCTTTTATAATTCATATTTTTAATAGTCATTGAGATAATCAAATTAAATGAAAATTGCATAATATTTTCACACATAAACCTATCTTTTTTGTGAGCTTTTAAACTTAAAAGAAAAGTTTCAAAAATTTTGAAGCTCTTTTATTTATTTCATATGTTTTATTATACAAAGTGAATGATTCTAAAACTTGCTTTTATTATACATATTGAGACCTCAGTTGTTAAATTAGAAGCACTGAAATGATAAAGACACTTAGATTCAACAATTTGTTCAAGCCTATTTCTTTGCTAATTGCCTTACCTATAATTTATCCTTTAGGAATAACCAAGTTAAGCCTCAACCTTTTTCATTAATTAAACCCATTTAATAACCTTTATCTTATTCTTTTTTTAAAGATCTTTTATTATTTTGAACTTTGAAGGTTATTTACATTACTTGAATGCTTAAAACTTAAAATTTCCACAGGATCATTATTTTTTAAATTATGATATGTAATGAATGCTTGAAATTATTTTGATTGATAAAAAAAGAGCATAGAAAAATTGTGGTTAAAAGTAAATGGTACCAATGGATTTGTAATGAAATGACTTGTGTATATTTGTAACGAGTTTCTTTTGTAAAACTCCTTCCAATTAACCCTTTTTATTATCCTAATTATACCTTTCCTAAGCCTACTACAACCTGATAAAGTCATTATGATTTTTGTTTCTAGTTTATACACAAGTGGTGGAGATGTGATAAAATTGCAAGCTTATGGTAAGAGTTCTACTATGCATTGATTTGAGAGTTTGGTACTTTTCACCCTAAACACTTGAGTGCATTAAGTGAAATCATGGTGAGGGTGAAAAGGTTTATGCTTTTGATTTCAATGAAGCTATTAATGTGATTACTATTAATGTTGACTTATGAAGTTAGTTTTAGGATAACTTGACTCAAAATTATGTTAATCTGATTAATGTCATATTTGATTTAGAGTATGGATGGACAGGTGAAAATTAACAAAGGATAGATGTTGTAAAGATAATAATTTTGATAATAATTTCTTTGATGATAAGCAAAAGCTTAAATGTGGGGATATTAGATATATGAATATTTGAAAATATTTATACACCCATATTTGATATAATTTGATCGATATTTTATAATTTTATGGTATTTTTGGTACTTAATTCACTCCAAGTACATTTATAGCTTATAATTACATTCATGAATCAAAAGGAGAAGAATTTGAATAAAAATGTGGCACAAAACAATGTTTTGAAGCAAATTAGAGATACACAACCGTGTTTTTATCTATGTAAATCTCACAGCCAATGCAAAATTGCGAATTTTGGATATTTTGGAATATATCCTATCTAATACAGACCTATAAACCCTAAAACTTACCATAAAAGGACGTGATCATAGGCAAATTATAAAAGTATATTTTTTTGGTGCAGATTCCAAACGTAGAAAGCTTACATAAGGGAAAAGTATTGATTCAGAGACGTGAACTTCTTTATAAATTGTTTAACTGAAATTCTTATTCAAGTTTTACCTTAACGATTCCTCACTTATACGGTTAATGCTACCCTTTTGGAGGGTGTCTCTTGTTACCTTAGGATAAGGTTATCCTTCTCCCTTACTTATCTTTGCATATAACACATATCTATGATATCTTATATGATTGGTTGTAACATCCCCTTTCCCATGTTAAGGCTAAAATAGTAAATATGAAAGATTAATGAGAGATTAGAAATACATTGCATGCTCATGCATTATATGATATACACATACACGTGAGTATTGAACTTCTGCACATGAAAATAATTGTACATGCATTCATGGATAATTATGGGTATAATTTTTTATAAATGTGATTATATTGAGAATTGTGATTTTTATATGTTGAAAAATGATTTGGAGAGTGTATTTAGTGATTTAGAATTTTTGGTGAATTTTGGGAAAATTTATAAAAATTTGGGTAATTTTTAGACTAGGAAAAATGCCAAGTGCAAGATAAATGATAAATAGTAGTAGAATTTACTGTCAATTAGCAATGAAAAAATTGATAAATGACTTTGAGATTTATTTACAAGTGTCATTGAAAATTTAGAGACAATTGGATTAGAAATTTGAGACAAATAGACTAGTTTTTAATAGGGGTCTATATGGGACCATAAGAAGGTGACAAGTAGCAGTGACAAGTGTCACTACCACTCACCACTCCTCTCTCTCACGGTTCTTTCACTTGAAAGACCAAAGTAATTGTTATGTCTTTCATTTTTTTTCTCTTGTCTTCATCTTTTTTGCGGGCTTCTCTTCTCCTTCTTCGTAAGTTGTGTTGCCAACCATCACTAACATTGAACCTTGCTTCCATCTTTCACTTGCTGCTTCCTTCATGTTATCTTCTTCATTTCCATAAGAAAACCCAAGCCTTCCAACCTTCAAGATGATGATCGTGGGTTATGTGTGAAGCTAGGGTTGAATGAGATTTTGAAGATTTTGGAGTAATATCAAGTAAGTATTTTGCAAATCCTTTAGAGTTGTTGGTTTATGAAATAAAAATGGTGATTTATTTGTCATTGCATCATCATAAAGAAAAACGGTTGTTTTTCATGAACATCGTTGGTTTAAGACATGAAAATTTTTTATGTGTGAATTTTGAATATTTGATGATCTAGATGTCTTAAGATAGTGTAGAAATGATTTATGAGTGGAAAGATCATAGGAAACGTGTATGATTAAGTGTAGAAAAATTTGGAGAGAAGAACAAGTAAATGCTCTGTTTATGGTTGTGTAATCATTGTATATGTGAGTTTACAGTGTTTTTAGAGATGGATAAAAGAATGCATTTAGAGTTGAAGAATAGTTGTATGATGATATTTGGAGATGAGAAAAGATTGTTTAAAATGAAAGTTGAGAAGAAAAATAGGAAACGTACATAAAGGTTGTAGTGCAAAAAATGGTGAAATGCAAAACATGAAGCAAATGAATAGTATGCAACAAAAATGAAGTAAATGAATGTATTTTTTCTGAGTTTTGATGGTTGATGTTAATTCCTTGAATTTTTTGATATGTTTTGAATATGTTGGGCAGCATAGAAGACAGAATTGGAGAGAATTTGAGAGAAGATAAGTTAGAGAAGTTGGTTTAGAATAAAAGGAAGAAAAGAGAAAAAAGGGGAAAAATGTGTGGTCTAACTTCAGAGGAAAAACTATATTAATCTAGGTTGAATTAGACAAAGTTGTCTTCTTGAAAGTTTTAGCTTATCTTTCTAGCTTTCCAACGGTATAAAGTATGAAACTTTTGGATATCGGAGTTGAGAGATATGATCATTTTAAGTTAGTAGTGTAGCACAGGATGTATAAAAGCCTTAGTTGCGATCGCGAGGAAGCAAGGTGCGATCCTGTACCCTAGGAGTAGCCTCGGGTGCGATCAAGATAAGGAAAGGTGAGACTGCACCCTGGGAGTAGCCTCGTGTGCAATCGTGACAAGGAGAGGTGTGAAGGAAAGGTGAGATCGCACCCTGAGAGTAGCCTTGTGTGCGATCGCGACAAGGAGAGGTGCGAGGCTACTCCCAGGGTGCCTCGCACCTCGTTACTTCACCAATGTTTCGCCATCCGAATGGTTTTCCAAATCTGAATATGTCTGATTCTTTTGGCCATATCTTCATCATCTGTCCTCCAAATGACTTGATTTTTAAACCAATAGGTTCCTAACACATTATTCTATCTCTCTAAAAAAATTGGTAGCATTCTGAATTGATTTGAAAAAAGATTGATTGAAGAAAAGTGAGGGAATCTGTTAAATAGTATGAACTGGTATGATTTCACTGAACGAGCCTGGGTATTTCGGTTATATCTTGTTCTATAGTCGTCCAAATGAGATGATTTTTAATTTGGAGTAAACTAGAGACATAGGACTACAGAGTTTTGAATAAATCGAATTCTAATTCAGTCTCTAAGACATTCAATTTCTTAATGGAAGTTGAGTATAGTGTACTGTTTCAGTATAAGAACAGTCTGAAAATGTTTGAGGTATAACTTTCAGATTACTGAATCAAATTGAATGATCTTGGTGTCATTAGAAACTTAAGAGATAGGAGAACACTATTCTAAAAGAGAGTATTGCCAAATTACTTCATTTTCATTGTCTAAATGATTAAGAATAGTAGACCCGAAAGCCAATTTTTGGAAAAATATGAAAGTGATTCAATGAGTTATGAATTATGATTTTAATGGTTTTATTGAGGTATAAGTCTAAGTACAATGATACTTAAGTGAATTTTGATATTGGATTGATTTTGTGACAAAACTAATGGAAAAATAATAGGGATTGTCATGAACACGCATTGTACATATTTCATTACATACATGTGCATTATTAAACACTTTTAATTGTGCCAATTTGTGATATATGTATATTTCTTGTTATAGAGGAGCCACTGGAATGTCAACATCCAGACATTAAAGGAATCTCCAGGCATTAGCTCTGGGAGTGACTTGTGAGTAACCTAGACCATTTCTCTCAATTACTGTTTGCTTTAAATTGTGTTTTGAATGATAAGATGAATGTGATTGACTATGTTGATTCTGGATAATAAAGGTCAAATAATTCTGATATATGAATGAGATATTGAAGTGCTACTTGTATGTGAATATTATGGAATAAATGACTCAACAATGATTTTGAATGCTGAACCTTGGGTCCGATGAAAATTGTGAATTGAATGTGAATGTGCAAGCATATGATTGATTGAGAAAATGATATGTGAAGCATTTTAATACTTGAATGCATGTAGGATAAAGGAAGTTGTGACCGGAGTCGCCAGTGAAAAAAAGAGAGCTTAAAGCTTAGAATGTGAACAGAGCCTTAGGCTCAGTTGTAAATGTACCTGGTATCTACTAAGGGATATGAGACATAATTTGACACAGCTTGGTATCCACTATAGGATATGAGTTAGTAAAAAAGAACTCGGTCACAACGACAATAATAAATGAAAGTGAGTCTCACATGCATTTATACTTGATATGTGTATTGTATATGAATGAAAGGATTATGATGATTGTTCCAAAAGAAAAATGTGATATTTTATGAATATGCACAAAGATGTGAATAATATGTTACGTGTATTGATATGATGCATGAACTGAGTGAACGATCGATGATGGCTACCTCATTGAGTTCACAAAACTCATCAAAATTGCAACGTTGACTTTTTAGGACCGAGTGATGACATTAGCTACTGAGGGACGTTATAAGCAGTGTAGACTTGTATTTTTGGGAAAGAAAAGAAATGGCTCAAAGTTTGGTTAGCTAGGTTTGGATAGATTAGATTGATTTTGTGTATTTCCTCATTCATGTAGCACTTTTTGTAATAGGCTATGATGTTGTATATGTATGAATGTTGAAAGATACATTGTATAACGTTTGGTTTTATGAAATGAAATGAGGCAAAGTTGTTTTTAAAATATTGAGACTTTTCGTATGGTGTTTATAAGAGAATAAAGACAGATGATGCCATGTTAAGTGAATGTAGTGATTGATCGTAGCACGTCATTATCTTAGGTTATTTACTAGAATGTCCACCGGGCATCCCGGTATGTATCCTAGGGTAATGAGGTGCCACATTGGAGATATTATATGTACAGAAACATTTTGGATATATATAAATATACAAATCATTAAAGTTTGAGGTAATTGTTGGGTTTGAAAGAATTGAATACGAGACTAAGACAATGGATAGAGTTAGTTGAAGATTATGATGTACAAATGAGTATTTCTCAGTAAAGCTAGTGTTGAAATCTGATACATTGAGCAGAAAATTTAATAGCAGTTTAGCACAAATTTAGATATTGAGGTTACCAAATCTCGTGCAATAAAGAGAATAGAATGTTGAGTTAAATTTTTGGCAAATCAAAGTATTATTAGCTATTGAATTTAAGATCAGTTTCACATAAAAGAATCAACAAAGCCCAAATTGAGGATTCAGAATTTATGAATCTTATTGAGAAATTGAAAATGAATCCGAATTTTGAGTTTGAATTGGAAAATGATACTTTGTGATTGATATAAGAAGTATGTGTACTCGATAAAGATGATTGAGAAAATATATTTTTTAGATAAAGTACAAATGGTAACCTATACTACACATCCTAGTAGGAATACGCCGAAACAACATTTAGCGGCTAAGAATGTAGAATCAAGTGACTAAATGTATGAGTTGCCAATAGTCTAACCTGTTGGAGATATGCTTAAAGCTTATATTTTGGAGTTCATAGGAACATGAGGTCAATGTATATTATTAATCGACTTTAAGCATAACAATCATTGTCATAGTGATATCATCAGAACACCGTATGAGGCGTTATACGACAGAGGGCCTAAAAATGGTTGAAGGCAAGAATTGATTCGAGATACTGTTGAAGTGAAATGAATCTATAATAGGAGTTAAGTGATTCAAAAAAGATAAGTGAGTTAGGTGGATCAACACCGAAGGTATGGAATATAGTGAGATAGACATAAGAGTTAAGTGTATTAACACTAAAGAGATGTAAAATATCAAGCGAAAGATAAAATATTTCTGAGAGTATTGCCATGATAAGGTGTGCTCCAGTTAGAAAAAAGGGGGAACTAAGCCCGATATAAATTTGGTCCATGTAAAAATTATTGTGAGAGTAGGACCATTGACTTATGAGATAGTATTACCAATAGAAGATGCTTCAGATTCATACAGTGTTATATGGATATGTTTAAGAAATATCGTTATGATCCGATATATGTGTTATTGATATCAGAAGTGAAAACGTGAGTAGTATAAAATATATTGAGGAAATAGTTAAGATAGTGTGGTATCTAAATAAGTAATTAAAGGATCGAGTGATTCCATTGATTATAATCAAGTGGAAGAAATTTTTCGAGTGATGAAGTTAAATGAGAAACGGAGTAGTATATGAGGAAACAATATCCTTATCTTTTTGATCAATCAGATAAGAATTTCATGGACCCCTAAAATTTATTTTGGGGGAGTGGGGAGAATTGTAACATCCCATTTCCATACTAAGGATTAGAACCTTAAATAGCAATGAGAGATTAGAAAAATGCATTTCATGTTCATACGTAATGTTAGCATACACACTCGTGAATTTGATTATTGCACACATTATAATGAATTGTTCATGCACTCATTTGACATTTTTCGGGTATAATTGACTGT
>JANZLH020396337.1:0-10907 GCA_026770325.2 Erythroxylum fimbriatum
AATTAGTAAACATGTTTTCGACAATTTTCCACTGAAAATGAAAATTGAAAATATATGCAAAAAATCAAGATAGAAAATAAGAAACTGTTTTTTGAAAGTAAACGCACCCTTATTGTTTCCTCTTTTGAAGAAGCACCCTTCACTTTAGGGAGCTGTTCTTACTAATGCATCTATTAACCTTAAAAAATAAGCTCAGGAACAACCTTCATTGACCATCCATACGGACAAAGAAGCTTACAGACATAAGCAAATAATAATTATTAGGCAATAGTCCTACTTGAGAAAAGTAATGGGAAAAGAGAAGTATGTTGATACAAAAGTTGAGTGCAAAACCTGTCGTGGTTTTATATATGCTAACTAATAAATTAGATATAGGGTCCACCAGTAATGTTTTAGAAGATATTCAAACAAGCATCTTCTCTAACATTACCTCCAAGGACTTGACAGGTCCATTTCCTAATGCTTTTTCAAGGAGGAACTACAGTAAACTGTCTCCCAAACCATAATCATCAACCTAGTCTACCCGTTTCAATAGTATTATCTATTCAAGTCATCTACAACTTTAAGTCGTCTTTAATTTTTCATGAAATACATGTCTTTACCATGTTACTTTACTTTTTTTAGAAGCTCTTGGTTGGTCAAATATTTTGGCTCGTTCTATAATCCCACGTAAAAAATGTGTGGGAATAGTGGAGGTTTCTAAAACCATACAAGGAGCCTTCTCTTTTTAGTTAAAACATCCCAAAAAATTATTTTTCCTTCTCTTTTTTGTAATATTTCACTTGTATTATTTCCTGAAAATAGTGAAATATCAATTTAGTAGTGTCCAAGAAAGTAGGCATGATTGGTCGAACCTCGTTAAATTTTGGTGTTCTTTATTTGTCTATTTAATAGCTATTGTCGGGTATAGTTGTAGTGAATTATTGTGTTATTAAATTACATGTCTAGGAAAATTCTGTCTAGGAGATTGGATTTTAAGTAGAACCGTTTGTGACCCCTCCATTATTTCCTGAGAATTTTCTTGGTGTGATTTTTCAGTACAATCATTCACACTCTATTCACCTAGGCAATAGTGCTCGAGGTTAATTTGTTATTATTAGTAGAGATTAACTCGAGTTTCACAACAATTGGTATCAGAGCCAAGGTTTTTTCTTAGTATACTCTGTGGTTGCGGCGTGGTTTGATCTTCCACTTTAGAAAAGATTTTTCCTTAAGTTATTGTCATTCCTCATTAACAGCTATTGAATAGAAATTGGAGCAGAGATGATAGAAATCAAAGATACAACCGCACCAACCACACTAACAGCTTCTACCTTGTCTATTCTAGCAAGGATTGCTGTGACAAATGAAAGATTTGTTGTGGAGATTTTTAAGGGTATGTGTCATTTCAGCATGTGGCAAAGTGAGGTTCAAGACACTCTTTTTCAGCAAGGTCTTGACATTAATATTGAAGAAAAGAAACCAGATGATGCTGAGGAGAAAGAATGAAAGACTATAAATCGTTTGGCATGTGATACAATTTGATCATGCCTTTCCAGAGAGCAAAAGTATGCTTTCTTGAAAGAAACTTCTGCATCTAAATTGTAGAATGCATTGGAAGAGAAATTCTTGAAGAAAAGTAGTCAGAATAAGCTTCATATGAAGAAGAGACTGTTTCGTTTCTCTTATGTTCTAGGTATTACTATAAATGATCACATCACCAGTTTTAATCAATTAGTTACTGATTGGATAAATTTGGATGTGATATTTGAAGATGAATATCTAGCTTTGATATTGTTGGGATCCCTTCTTGAGAAGTTTGAGTTTCTTGAAACTACTCTACTTCATGGGAAGGTTGATGTATCTCTTAGTAAAGTTACAACTGTTTATACAGTCATGAATTGAGAAGTAACACAAAGGAAGAACGTTCAAGTAGAGCAGCAGAAGCTTTGGTAATCGAAGGTCGTTCACAAAGCCAGATTAAAGGAAAGAAAAGGATATTAAAGTCAAGGCTCAAATTGAGCATAGATGAATGTGCCTTTTGTCAGGAAAAAGGGCACTGAAAAAAGGATTGTCCAAAGCTGAAGAATACAAACAAACCTGATAAAGGAAAGGCCGCTGCAAATTCGAATGTTGCTGAGTGTGAAGATATAGGCTTAGATCTTTCATTGGTTGTTACATCCTCAATAAGCCCTTCTAGTACTATGGCTGCTCGATTCAGGCTGTAGCCATCACATGTGTCCCAATCAGGATTAGTTCTATAATTTTAGAGAGCTAGAAGGTGAAGTAGTTTGTACAACAAATGACAATCCATGCAAAACAAATGGGATTGGTTCAATTTGCTTGAGGAATCACAACGAAACAACCAGGACTCTGACAGATGTCAGATGCATGCTAAGTTTGACAAAGAATCTCATTTCTGTGGGAGTCCTAGAACCAAAGGGCTACAATGTAAATGCAGCAAATGGAGTAATAAAAGCCATCTCTGGTGTACTTGTGGTAATGAAAGGAATTTGAAGAAACAATAACCTGTATTATTACCAAGGTAATGCAGTTATTGGTACAACAGCAGTAGCTTTTAATGATAATCAAGAGCTAGAAGCAACTAGGTTGTGGCATATGCGCTTAAGATATGCAGGTAAAAATCCTTGAAGATATTAGTAAATCAAGAATTGCTGAAAGGAGTTCGAGCCTATTATGTCAAAGGGAAGCAGACAAGACTGAAATTTAGCACTACAATCCATGATACAAAGGGTATTTTGGATTATGTTCACTCTTCTTTGGGAGAAAAATACTATTATGTGACCTTTGTTGATTACTTTTCCCGAAGAGTATAGGTGTATACTATGAAGACTGAGGATAAAGTGCTGGGAGTTTTCCTTAAATGGAAGAAGATGGTGGAAACTCAAACAAGTAGAAGAACCAAGTGTCTCCATACAGATAATGGTGGGGAGTATAGGAGACAAGCAGAAGAATCAAGTGTCTCCATACAGGTAATGGTGGGAAGTATAGGAGTGATCCATTTTTAAAAGTCTGCGAAGATGAAGGTATTGTTAGACATTTCACAGTCAGGGATATACCACAACAAAATAGGGTGGCAAAACATATGAACCAGACATTGTTAGAGAAAGTTCAGTATATGCTATCTAATGCTAAGTTAGGCAGATAATTTTGGGCTGAGATTGTTACATATGCTTGCCATCTCATCATTCTCCTTCTACCAACTGCTATTGGTGGTAAAACACCTTTGGAAAAATGGTTTGGAAAACCTGTTACATATTATGATTCCTTACGTGTGTTTAGTTCCACTGCATACTATCATGTTAAGGAGTCAAAGTTGAATCCACATGCAAAGAAAGCAATTTCCATGGGGATCACCTCTGGTGTGAAAGGATATCTTCTTTGGTGCCCAGAGTCACAGAAAATAATTTTCAGTGGTGATGTTACATTTGACGAATCTACCATGATAAGAAAGGTGACAATTGAAAATGTTAAGCAGACAGATGGTACTCCAAAATAGGTGGAGTTTAAAGGAAGAATTTTTATCCCAGCAAATGATGAAGCAAATGTAGAAACTCTTGTGGTAGAAGAGGAGTCAGATGAAGAAGAGATTCCAGCCCAAGAACCTCCACAGCAACAATTACCAGTTGCATTGAGAAGCCAAAAAGGAACAATCAAGTACCTGCTCGTTATGTTAATATGGTGGATTATGCATCTCCAATTGAAATTGATGACATTCCTCCCACTTATAAGAAAGCAGTCCAAATTTTAGAAGAAGATAAGTGGAAGATAGCCATGAATGAAGAAATACATTCCCCTCATAAGAATTAGAAGTGGAAGTTAGCTAGTCTCCTAAAGGGAAAGAATGACAATTGGATGCAAATGGGTATATGCAAAGAAAGTTGGATTTCCTGATAAGGATAATGTTTACTAAAAAGTAAGGCTGGTTGTAACATCCCAGATCACCCGCTTACAGATGCCCAAAGCGAACAATATCTGTAAGCGAGTGATCTGAGATGTTACAGTGGTATCAAAGCCGGTACCCGAACCGTTGTGCCAGCTAGGCTGGACCCCAAAGAGGGTTGGACCCTAAGGGGGATGGAAAGTGTGAGATCCCACATCGGCTGGAAAGGGGAATGAAGTACGCCTTATAAGGGTACAGATACCTCTCCCTTACAGACACGTTTTCCATGGCCTAATGCACTAGATCCCATCGAAAATCTGAGGTTAAATGTGCTTGGGTGAGAGTAGTTCTAGGATGGGTGACCTCTTGAGAAGGCCTCGAGAAAAGTAAAACCGTGAGGGCTTGGCTAGGCCAAGGCTCAAAGCGGACAATATCTGTAAAGCGGATGATCTAGGTTATTACACTGGTGGCCAAAGACCATGCTCAGACAGAGGGAATTGACTATAATGAAGTTTTCTCTCTAGTTGTAAAACATTCCTCTATTTGAATTTTGTTGTTTTTAGAAGCACAGTTTAACTTAGAACTAGCTCAATTGGATGTAAAAACTACGTTTTTACATGGAGACTTAGAGGAGGAAATCTATATGACTCAGCCTGAAGGTTTTTAAGTTGCTAGAAAGAAAATATGGTGTGTAAGCTTGAAAAATCATTGTACGAATTGAAGC
The DNA here is from genome assembly GCA_026770325.2 of Erythroxylum fimbriatum. NCBI lineage: Eukaryota > Viridiplantae > Streptophyta > Magnoliopsida > Malpighiales > Erythroxylaceae > Erythroxylum > Erythroxylum fimbriatum. The sequence goes on from JANZLH020396337.1 coordinate 4,608, forward strand.
AATATCCGAGGTAGTGATATAAGCGACTTGACAAGTTTATGATGGGATAAAAGTACACAAGAAGCAAATATGATCACTATTTGTATTTTCTCAAGCTACAAGATGGATCTTACATCTATCTTCTCATATATGTCGACGATATGCTGATAGCTTCAAAAATAAAAGGAAATTTAAAGATTGAAGATTTAGTTGAATCAGGAGTTCGAAATGAAGGATCTAGGTGAAGCCAAGAAAATTCTCGACACATAGATAAGTAGAGACAGAAAGTTGGGGAGACTATGTTTGACTTAAAAGTAATATTTGAAAAAGATACTACAACATTTTGGCATGAATGAAAAGTCAAAACCTGTTAGTACTCCGCTCGCTCCTCATACAAAGCTCAATGCATCCTTATCTCCAAATAAAGATGCAGAACAAGACTATATGACTAAAGTACCATATGCGAATGCAGTTGGTAGCTTGATGTATGCTATGGTGTGTACAAGGCTTGACATTTCACAGGCAGTTAGGGTTGTGAGCAAGTATATGCATGATCTAGGTAAGGAGCATTGGTAAGCTGTGAAATGGATTCTACGGTACATTCTAAACACTGTAGATGTTGGTTTAGTATTTCAATGGGATAAGCATGAGGGTCAATGTGTAGTTGGATATTGTGGTTCTGACTATGCTGGTGATTAAGATAAATGTCGATAAACTACTAGCTATACGTTTACTCTTGCAAAGGCACCAGTCAGTTGGAGGTCTACTTTATAGTCAACAGTTGCTTTGCCAACTACAGAGGCAGAGTATATCGTAGCTACAGAGGTTGTAAAGGAGGCAATTTGGCTTTAGCTTGATGAATTGGGAATTAGACAGAAGCATGTTAAAGGGCATTGTGATAGTCAAAGTATTATTCATTTAATAAAGAACTAAGTTTATCATGCAAGGACGAAGCATATAGATGCTCGTTATCACTTTGTACGAGAGGTTCTAGAAGAAGGAAGAGTAGCAACCCAGAAGATTAAGACCACTGAGAATCTTGCTGATATACTGACAAAGGTGGTGATTGCAGTCAAGTTTCAACATTGTTTGGACTTGATCAATATTGCTAAAAATTGAAAATGGGCTCCTTGAAGCACATTTGAAGACATTACTAAAGATGACTTTTGTGAGAGATTTGAAAAGTGGAATTTGCCAAGGTAGAGATTTGTTGGTTGATCAAATATTTTGGCTCATTCCATAATCTCATATCGAAAATGTGTGGGAATGGTGGACGTTTCTAAAACTATAAAAGGAGCCTCCCCTCCTTAATTAAATCGTCCCAAAAATTTGTCTTTCCTTCTCTCTTTTGTAATATTTCACTTGTAATATTTCCTAAAAATAGTAAAATATCAATTTAGTAGTATCCAAAGAAGTAGGCATAATTGGCTAAACCTCGTTAAATTATGATGTTCTTTATTTATCTATTTAATAGCTATTGTCAGGTATAGTTATAGTGAATTATTGTACTTTTAAATTACATGTCTAGGAAAATTTTATCTAGGAGATTGAGTTTTAAGTAGGACCTTTTGTGACCTCTCCAGTCTTTCCTGAAATTTACTGGTGTGATTCTAATTTTCAATACAATCATTCACACTCTATTCACCTAGGCAATAGTACTCGAGATGAATTTATTATTATTGGTGAAGATTAACCCGAGTTTCACAATAGAAGTCAACTTGGAGTCTTCTTAAATGCCTACGTTAATGGAAGAAATTTTTTTTTCCGGAAACTGATTTACAATATGATTCCTTAGTGTGAAGACAATATTTTCACAATAAAAAAAAGGGATATATCGTTATTTCTTTTTGTGCTGAATGGTAATTAGTATAGACTCCAAGACAAGTCAGATTCTTATAATGAGAATCTCACCATTAACTAACAGCATTCTTGTTAGTATGACTTTGCTGCACAGCCCTACCTAAATTCTGGACAATGGATACAAGCTAGGTCATGCAAGGTATTATGAATTCCATAAAACCCCACTTCTTTACCAATACCTTATTGGAAACCTTCAGCATTCTAATCATGGGACAATCCCATCTTTCCAAGGGATTGCAACGCTTATAAATTAGTGGAATGGCAATATCAAAGGCAGAGACAAGCACAACTTGTCAATGAAAGCTCCATTAACTCATCTATAAATTTCCTACTGGGTGAGCACTTTAACCCATGCTGTAGCAACTCCTTTTGCAGATGGAGGAAATAAGGTATCATGAAAGAGACTTATTATACTATTGGACCAGTGGTCCATGTGAATTACTGTATGTAGTTTGTTCATACCCTTAGGTCATGTATACAGTTTAGAGAAAACTCCCAGAATAATGCCTATATTTCATTTTGTACCCTTTCCCTTCATCTATAAAAAGGTTAGATGGAAGCTTAGTTTCTTGGAGTGTGATTACTATAATCTGTCTTGGCCTCCTCTCACGACGCCTTCCATCCCAATGGTGTCACTTCAAGCAAAACATTTTCACCATTTTTGCGTGAGGGAGACATGCAAAACATGTTATCAATTGTAAAATGATTATTGCAAATATCAATCGTAACAAATATAGGTTCTCCAAATATATAATAATATGTTACAAATATAAAATGGTGAGTAAAAGAAAATAGAAGTGAGTGTTTGCTTATGGTTAGAATTTAGCAGAATATGCAGGGGGTTGAGATTTATGATTTCACTTGATATCAATGATTTAAAAATGTAAGTGAAATATTTCACCTAGCCTCTGACAAGGAATTTTGGCCAAACCTGACTGAAGACGTTCAAAAATATCATAAAGGGGGACTAGGAAATGGGATTCATATGTGGCTAACACACACAATGAAGCTGCTCAGAAGAAAAGAAACTATAAACAAATGACTATACATTTATCTCAGGAATGAAGTTGAAGTTCAATCATGGTACAAAAACTACTGCGAAACTAACCTGTTAGCTTGGTCCTAGAAATCAAGATACCATAGTTGGCTCTGTGGAATACCAAAACAAAACCACAGAAAGATATAAAGCATCTGTCTTTCTAGGCATGCATCAGACATTGCATGCGTGAACATAGACCAGAAAGCAAATGACCACCATTACATAATATCCTCGCCCACTGGATCAACAGAAAAATGAAGGGAAAGTGTTTTCCTAGTAATCAGCTCAAATTTCAACCTCCAGACCTGCATTGTCAAATAATCTCGATTTCAACCGTTCATCATATGAATACGTCCATTGAGATTGAGAGAAGTAACAACAAGATTTAGGAATTGCTTGTTACTATAATTTGGTATGATTGACGTTTTAAATCTGGAAAGTTCCAATGCAATTTCAACCCTGTATTTTCAACAAGTTCAAGCTATTACAGATTTTGCATAAAACCTCAACAAGTGATGAGTTGAAAATCTCAGTAGAAAACAAAAATTACAATAGTTTTTTGATACTAAAGAAACTGAGAAAATTTCAAAAGGCATCGTAAGTGATTTTGATTAAAAATATTTAACCACATCAAACAGTGAGTAATGAAACAAAGGTAACTGATAGGAAATATTCAAATTTGATTTAGATAAACTAGGGAACATTTGAAGAAAAAAAATCAAAGAAACCCCCATTGGAATACTGCGTAGAAACTGATATCAAATGTAATTCCCATAAGAATGTACTTTAAGTACAAGTTAGATAAAGTCATGATTAATAACAAAAAAAGGACCAAAGTTAAGAGTGCTGTCATGTAAACCGATAGAATTCCTTACATCTCTATAATCCTTGCTGCTAAAAAATATCTCAAATGCCTCCACTGCACATTATACCAAAAAATAGAAGTTAAAAGGAAGTATAGTAAGATTTGACTGTAATGACTTTGGTTCAGTGATAAGTGGAGGAATAAGCCACCTCCTTCACCAAGGTTCAAATCCTGAAGCTGTAAATGGGGCTTTGAGATAACACAGTACAAGTTTGACACAATTTGTTGCCCATGGAATCATAACATCATGAAAAAATTTTGATTTTGCATTACAAAGCGATTAAGGACGCACTTGATCGAAATCTTATGTTTACAGCATGTGTGAATTCCTTGCTGCTCAGGTTGAAATTTGAACCTGTGAATCATATGCAAATAACTAAGTATAGAAGCACAAATCTCATGCTGGGAATCTTGCCTGATCTAATGAGTAAGCATTAATATAGAGAAAAGAAATAACTGTAAGGCAATAGTTGCTAATTATCAAAATCGATTCCATACTTGCACATCAGAATGCTCTGGGAGAAAGACTAGAAAGAAGCTAATGAGTGATGATAAATTTCTAACTGACACACCTTTAGTAATCTGGACAATCAAGGATGGAAAGTCTATTGCCAACTTTTCCAAAGACATTAATGCATCCTCTGCAGGTGCACCAAATGAATTCTCATCGAATGCAATAAGAAGAACAAATTCGACACCATAATTGAATTCCTATCACAACAAATCACAAGTCCATTAAAGTAGGAGAACATACACCAGACATTTTTCCCACTAATCAGCAATCGAACTAAAATAAATATGACAGAACTGTAATTGGCATGTGTTCTCAATAAACAACACGAGTCCAGAAATTATATATATGAAATATCTAATACAAACATACTTAAAGAAAGAATAATAGAACCAGATATTGGTAAGATACAGTTCCCAACCTCTCCTTTACGAAAAATCGAATGAATATCATCTTCTACTTCAGATTCAAAGTCCGCATTAACTATTTCCTGTTATGTACGCATCAAAATTTAGTTGTTAAGAAAGCAGCACATAGGTAAAATCCTAAATCAAGTATGCATGGTTGAGAAAAGAATATAAGTTCATAGACATTTAGAGAAGGTGTTTACATGGCAGGGCATACATGGCAGTATGGCATTACATGCTCCTTTAGAATTTCCAAGTAGAAAGGATTATCATAGAATCTTGCAACATCATCCTTCCGTTGAAACCGCATGCAAAGAGCGTGTGTATACTTTCCTTCAACTTCATTGGAGATACGTCCTGGAGAAGAAAACAGGAGATCCACATGAGTACTTAACAAAGGTCCTTCAAGGATAGAGGACCGCAACCCTGTGCAATTGCGCTCCGTCAGGCACCTAAGTACTGAAAGTGAAATAATTTTCTTCCCAATATGCAAATTCGACATTTAAACAATAACAATTCTGATATTTGTCTAAATTCAAACAAAATAAAAGATACATTTTGCGGTGAACAACAATAATAGATCAATTAAAAGGAAATGAACCCAAAGATACTGTCACGATGCCACGCATTTGATACTGGGACGTATAAAGATGATCCAACATGCCCATCTCATCCTCCTCAGACACATCTTCCTTGGCTTTGAGGAGACATATATGTTCCACTACTTGCCTGATAGTGTTAGAAGAACATCTTTAGATCATTGACAACGTGGGTACGAGGCAAAACTGAATGACACAAGCAGAAACCCGACAGCTCAAACCTCTTTTTCTTCATGTCCAAATTGGAGCTCTCGACTTTGGACGCGGACAGCGCCAATCCTCCATATCTACCTCGCCAAAAATGTAAGTGGGCAATTCCATCTAGTCTTGAAACTAGATGCATACAAGGAATCAAATTAAACTATATTAATTAGTAAAGAAAACAATAGGTTGTGAGAACTCACGGTTAAAGGAAAGACTAGAATTTGGAAGCAAAAAATGGTTGTGGCGGGGAAGAAGATGAGAGCTCCATGCAACGGCCTGGAGTTGAAAATGGGTCATTTTGTTTTGGGAGCGGAATTGACACCAGCGAACCGGATAAGCTTATATAAATATATATATATATATATATATAGAGAGAGAGAGAGGATAAAGAACTTAAGGTGGCATATTAAGTTTGTTATATATATATATAAATATTGAGGATAAAAAACTTAAGGCTGCGTATTAAGCTGTCATATTATTTTAGTTTTGATACGGTACTATCATGTCATGTCACCGTTTTAACCGAATTTTGTACCGTACTAATTAGATACTAAGTGTAAGCTACGGATGAGTAGGTAAAGGACTCTTCTGATTTAAGTGAAATCGCGGGTTTAAATCGTTTTTATGTATATATCTGTTTAAAACTTATGACCAGAGCTTTGTCTCACACAAAAGATCTACCTGGCTCGAATGAGGATTTTTTGCAATATATCTACCAGCTATATATTTGTCAATATTACAATTTAAAAAAACATTAAATATATTTTTGCAAAATATGAAAAAAAAAATAAAACCCCAACCCCCCAAGTCAGAATATGCTATTTTCTTCTTCTTCT
>JANZLH020396361.1:0-10905 GCA_026770325.2 Erythroxylum fimbriatum
CAAATCATGAATTTATCCACTTTTATCAATCTCTACTTTACTCTTGTCTATCATTTCTTGGTTCTAAAACTTTCATTTATGAGCTCTTAATTCGTGACTGGTCACCAAAATTTCTCATTCAATAGTTCTAATCTTTTACGAAAAGTACGGGGTCCAACAACTTCCTCATCCGACCTCCAAATGAGGTGATCCTTGAAGTAATGGATTCCTAATACCTTTCCCTATCTCTCCATGAATTGGTATCTTTTTGGAGTTGATTTGAAAAGTTTGATGGAAAGAAAATGAGGGAATGGTTGGGACAGCATGATTGGGGTTTGAACACACTTTAGCTTTTTAAGTATATCTTATTCTATAGAGCTCCGATTGAGATGATTCTTGTTTCAAAACAAGTTAGAGACTTAGAGCTTCAATTTCTTTGAAGAAGTCAAATTGAAATTCTGATTTGAAGATTTCCAAATTCTGTTCACAAATAGAAGAAATAAGTTTGAGCATGATGACTGATTTGTGTGGGCACGCCATTGAACAAATTGTGAGGAAATTTTTTGGGATGTTATGAGAATGAAGATGAACTACTGATGGCTTATGAGGGTTTAATGCAATAACCCTTCAAGGTTTTATACACGCTCACGTCTTATGATGTTTTGGATAGTTGGGCTCTGGAATTATGCGGGATCCAACAGAGGTGGTATTAGAGAAAGCGTTGGACTCTGGAAACAAGCGGGTTCCAACAGATGTTTGAGTCTGCAAGAGTTGAGTTTCGAAAACGAGATCTAACAATTGTGTTAGTACGTTTTGTTTTTGGACCTACCCAAACCATTCTAATGTGTTTATGTGTTTATGATTTGTGAATAAGTTGAAGAATGCATAAATTGTGTTGATTGTAAATTTGATTACATGACGAGATTTTGAGAAACATGTGTTTTATGATTCAATAAGATTTTTTCTATGACAATGAACATTTTGAATGGTTTTGCTTGTTACTCGTTATAAACTTGTTACCCACAAGCTTTCAAGCTCACCCTCCGTTCCTTCCCATCTTCAAGTGACGAGCAAGAAATCGAGTGACCGAGAGTCAAGACATCACTGGTAATTTGCATGTTTTGTTTTGTTTTTGAAGTTAATTTATGTAAAAACAAGGCTTTAGTCGCATTTTGAGCAATTCTAGTTTATGCAAACTTTGTATTTTTGGATTATGATTTATTATGGCTTGAAAAGCTCATTAAAGATTTGTAAAAACTCTATCTTTTGATGTAAATGAAATATATATATATATATACACACACACACATTAGGTTTTGTTCATGACTTTCCAAGTCTTTACATTGCATTTTCAATCTTTTCATAGGGGTAGGAATTGTGCTCTGACTTCAGGGGGAAAATTGGATTAAGTTAGGATGAATTAGACAAAGTTGTCTTCTTGGAAGTTGTAGCTTGTCTTTCTAGCTTTCCAACAATATAAAGTATGGAGTTTTTGGATATCGGAGTTAAGAGATATGATCCTTATAAGTTGGTGATGCTGCATAGGATGTATGCAGAACAACTATAGTAAATGATGAGAATTTGTTGTAGTGATGAATCAAATGAGTAGAGATTAGAGAGTTTAATAAAACAAAGTTGGTAGTTGAATTGATATGAAGTGATATTGCACTAGGAGAGTTGAATTTGGAAAGATTGTGAGTGAAAGTGATGTTAGAATGGATGTAAGATCCATTGGGGATGTCTTGGAGAGGGAGATTTCAGTAAAGATCTGAGGAGTACACGGTTAGGCCGTGTAAATTAACACTAACCGTGTCTTCCAATAATGAAAATGCCACCAGACCTTAGGAGTATATGGTCTTCCTGTGTATTGCCACACGGCCCGTGTATTGACCCTCCAAATGGCAAAAGCTCTTTTCGGAGTCTTCACAGAAGTTGTAGATCTAGAATTGCCCTTCGAAACTGTTCTAAGACGACCTTAATCCGATATGTCTAGTTAAAGTTATACCAATTGTCCCAAAATAGGTACAATATAATTAAGGAAAAATCATGTTTGATTCTTTTGGCCATAACTTCATCATCCGACCTCCAAATGAAGTGATTCTTGAACCAATAGATTCCTAACACTTTTTTCTATCTCTACATAAAATTGGTAGACTTTGGTGTTGATTTAAAAAAGATTGATGGAAAGAAAGTGAGGGAATCGTTTGGAAGAGCATGACTTGGTTTTGCACATACTTTGGCTTTTTAAGCTTATCTTGATTTATAGAGCTCCGAATGAGATGGTTCTTGTTTCAAATTAAACTAGAGACATAGAGCTACAATTGTTCTAAAGAAGTCAAATTGTGATTTTTGGTGGCTGACTGGTGGGGGCACGCCACCCTTATGGGATGCGTGTCTGGATGCCACGTAGGACGTCAGGCGCGTGTCTTGCGAGGGCGGGGTTCCCAACAATAAGTATCTTAGACGTAAAATAAATATTAATCAGTAAGAATTATGGAATAAATAAATAATCAATTAAGCACTTATCTTACTTTATACATACCAAATATTTGGTGTCTACTTAAAAGGTATTAGGTTATGATAAGTTGAACTTACAACATTTTTTTATTAGACACTATTTCACCGTTTAGATATAAGAAGTTTATTTTATTATATGAAACTAATTAGTTATTATTAATGCTAGAATTATAACAACAAATACAAGTTCTAATCTACTATATGATGATTTTATAAGGAAGAAAAGATTAGTCAACCTAGAACAAAGAAGTTATAGTTTACTACATCGAATTTTTTGGCTAATAAGGAAACAGAATAAAATTCAAAAGCTTAATGCAATTACTATAGGGGAGAAGTTTTTGCTCAAGCTATAATTGATATTTCTCACTCACTTCGTCATTCAAAAAAAATTGTCCAATAGAAGAGCATAATGGTGTAAGACAATATGCAATTGGAACTAAATTAGATTCTAATGGTAGTATTGCATTGAATGTTATGACATGTGATCATATTGAATTGCATAAGGCAATTAATATGATGATTGTTATTAGTATGCTTTTATTGACATTTTTTGAATTTCTTATATTTAGATATGTGATAAGCCTTGCTTCTTGCTCAACATATCAACTAATTAGTAGGGTTACTTGCAAACATGATATATTTTCTTATGTTGACCAAAAAAGGGAATCAATACAGAAAGAATTGTTCGAATCTTCTAGTCATATCTATTTGACTTTTGATCATTGGAAGAATGAAGTATCAAAAGATGAATATGCATACATTATTGCTCATTTTATTGATAACAAGTGGAATGTCTAGAAAAGAACAATTCTTTTCAAGGTTAGTTTTAATTTATTATGAATTTTGTAACAATTATATTTTATTTTAGAACAAGTTTATGATTATTTTTATTTGTCAAATGATTAAGTATTTTGTATTCAAATTTAATATAATTTCACATATTAAGACATAAATCAATGCTAGTGTATTACAATTATATTTCATATCATTGTTAAATGTTTAAAAACATATGAATTTATAAATTGAGTTCACATTTTAAATTTTTACAATGGGTCAAATTTATGTTTAAAATTAAACTCATTTTATGAACCAGTTTTGAGTTAAGTATGAACTTAAGAACTTTAAAAAATTTTAAGCTAAAACTTTACTTAAGCCCGATTCAAACTATCCAATGTACAGGTGTAGTCTAAACCAATGTTGCCCACTTGTTAATGCTTTTTTGAGTTCTTTTTTGTAAGAAGGGGATAATAATATTTGTGGGTTAGGAACATGGTTGTCCATGATGGAGGAAGTTGACGGTATTATGTAAAAAGATGGGTCATTTGCAAATTGCAATCGACTGAAGTTTCAGTCCAAGTCTCGTTACGAGAATTTGTTCAACGAATTTGCCTGCGTACCACGGCTGGAAATTCAAACAGAAAGATCTTGTTTAGTGTTCAGATAAAAGTGAGAAAACCCCATCATCACCTGATCGCCAATTGGGCAATGTATAGAAAGAATCTCACGAAACTCAATCCTAGAACGATCAATACTAGTGCCCATGGGCTTCAATGTGGCCAGGAAAGGATATACATATTCAAAGTACATGCTTCTACAAGTTCGTCTCGCAGACAATAAACATCCACTGTAGAAACTCAAAGGATAAACCTTAAATGAAGCAAACTACAAAGTGTTGACAACGTAATGCACATAGAGGATGAGATTTATGATAGTGTTCAATTACTTTCTATATCTACGTACAACTTACATTTATGAAGTCCTCAAAGGTACACCGGTAATGAAAGCCATCAACAACAAAAGTTTTGAAATCCGATCAATGTGTAACCTGGTTCATGTATCAAATATTACAAGGAAAGGGAACACAACAGAGAAGCAACCTGAGGAATGAAACATGAAACTGAAGGAAAAGTTTGTGAAGGCCAGTTTCTACAGGAGAGAGAGCAAGCGGAATCATCGAAGTCTCGAATTATCATAAGTAATCCATTGGAAGTTCCCAAGCATCACCACTTTCTTTTATTTTTGGACGGTTTCTCAGGCTGCCAAACCTTTTTTGAGTGCTCCCACCTATGGAGGATCTAACAGAACTTTCATTATCAGAAAACTCTTCGAGTTCATCAGCTGACGTGCTAACATTTTGACCGTCCCAGATACCCTGTTAGAATTATGGAATCAACTTTTCACAATCACTAAATACTCTCATATTTAACAGACATTAGCTATTTCACCAATGCAATACTCTACAAGTACAACAATAACAACAATTCAGTTCAAGTCTCGCAGAAACACAGAATCTAGGGAGGTTCGAGAAAGTCCAGAAATATGCTGTTAGGTCCCAGTCAAAGCCACAGAAAATCGATTGAGAAAATAGGAAGTTTAGATAATTTCATTCCTGCCTCTGCTGCTAATTACATGTAATATAAAAAGGAAAGAAGAGCAACTACTTAATCCTACTCTTAAGGCCACATAATCAGCACTTAAGAGATATTATTGCGATTATTGCTAACTGCCTTTTGACTTGGCAATTCGAACCGAAAAACAATAGCAGTAAAAATAAAAAGTAACAGCAGATTAAACCATGTACTTCCTATTCTTGATAATGGCTCTTGTCGATCGACGTAATGGCCTAACAGTACCTTCCCCTTCGAGACGAACCTTGTCCTCAAGGTTCAGATTAGGAAACCTGGATCGCAAATCAGCTGAAAGTTCCCAAGTTGCATCTTCAAGCGGAAAACCTTTCCAGCGCACCAAGCACTCCTGTGAGAAACGATTCCCAAGCTTTACCCATCTAGTATCCACAATTTCCAAAGGCTCCAAGTTGACAGAACCATCATCAGTAAGTGGGGGCAAATCATTGGAAACAGGAACAGCTTCACCCACATGTTTTTTGAGTAAGGAAACATGAAATACTGGATGAATCTTCGAGCTAGGAGGAAGCTGGAGCTTATAGGCCACAGTACCAATTCTTGCCTCGACTTGAAAAGGCCCATAATAACGAGTTGCCAACTTCTGAAAAGCACGGTTGGACACAGAGTGCTGTCTATAGGGCTGTAATTTAAGATAAACATAGTCCCCTACACGAAACTCGACATGTTGGCGCTTCATATCAGCAGTCTGCTTCATCTAGTTAGCAGCCCGTGAAAGATGAATCTTTAATTCCTTCAAGATTTCATCTCTAGTGGCCAGTGTTAGATCAACTTCATGCACTAACGATTGCCCAAGTTCATAACGAGGAATTGCAGGAGGATTCCTGCCATATAAAGCCAAAAACGGAGTCATCCCAATAGAGATATGAAAAGAAGTATTATACCAATATTCTGCCCATGGCAAAAAGGAGCTCCATTTGCGAGGACGTTGACTAGAAAAGCATCGTAAGTATTGTTCCAAGCATCTGTTGGTGACCTCAGATTGTCCGTCTGTTTGCGGGTGATAAGAGGAGCTCATATTGAGTTGAGTACCAGAGAGTTTTAAGAATTCCCGCCAAAAGCGACTAATAAAAATGGGATCCCGGTCACTGACAATGGATTTGGGCATGCCATGGTATTTCACAACTCCATCCACAAATTTTTCAGCTATAATCTTGGCAGAATAGGGATGAGATAAGGGTAAAAAGTGGGCATACTTGCTCAAACGGTCAATAACAACCATAATTGAATCTTTACCACCGGAAGAAGGAAGCCCATCGATGAAGTCCATGGCTATATCGTCCCAGACCTGGTGTGGAATGGGTAAAGGCTGTAAAAGACCCGCCGGAGAGGAAGTAGTAGCCTTAATTTTTTGGGAAACAGAGCAAGCAGCTATATAATTCCGAATCTGCGTGCGCATAGAAGGCCAGTAAAACTGTTGGGCCAGCCTTTTGAATGTACGCAAAACACCGGAATGGCCACCACATGGGGAGTCATGAAATTCCTGCAAGAGCTTAAAAGACAAATCAGATTTAGGTGGAATGATCACCCGATTTTTATAAAAAAGTAAGCCCTGTTTCCAACAATATGGGTCTCCTGGGCTGTTAGTGGCCAATTTCCCAACACGCAGCATATAAGGATCAACAGAAATTGTGGCTTTAATCTCGTCCCAAAGAGATGTGTGAGCAAGGAAGAGTGAATGAAGACTTGGACTTCCATGCACACGAGACAAAGCATCGGCGACACGGTTTTCTTTGCCTAGCTTGTAGATAATCTCATAATCATAACCCAGCAGTTTGGAGACCCAATTTTGCTGCTCCGGAGTGACCACCCGCTGCTCCATCATAAATTTCAGACTTCGCTGGTCCGTTTGAATAAAAAATTTGCGGCCAAGAATATAGGGTCGCCAAGTGCGAATTGCCTGTAATATGGCCAGCATTTCCCTAGCATAAGTAGACAAAGACTGCTTAGAAATTCCCAGGGCACGACTCATGAAGGCGATCGGTCGATCGTTTTGAGAAAGGACTGCCCCAATGCCTGTGTTAGAAGCATCCGTAGTAATAACAAATGGTTCATTAAAATTAGGCATAGCCAATGTAGGAGTGGAAGTCAGTGCACTCTGTAAGGCCAAAAAAGCGGCATCGGCTTTGGATGTCCAAAAGAAATTACCCTTCTTCAACAAATTTGTTAAAGGTTGAGCCAGAACACCATAATCCCGAACAAACTTTCTGTAGTAACCTGTAAGACCCAAAAAACCACGTAAATCAGTAATATTAGTGGGTTTAGGCCATTGAAGAATTGCTTTGATCTTGGATTGATCCAGTTGAACCCCATCTCGGGATACTATATGCCCCAAATATTCAATCTGCTGCTGTCCAAAGGCACATTTGCTAAGTTTAATGAAGAAGCGATGCTTGCGTAATAACTCAAAAGCCAGCCGTACATGCTCTAGATGCAATTCCCAGGTTGGGCTATAGATGAGAACGTCGTCAAAGAAAATCAACACAAATTTTCTTAAGTAAGGACGAAAAGTAGTGTTCATAAGAGCTTGAAAGGTGGAGGGTGCATTGCACAGCCCAAAGGGCATCACGAGATATTCATAATGGCCATTGTGAGTCCGAAAAGCCGTTTTATGAATATCCGCAGGATGAACACGAACTTGATGGAACCCTGCAATAAAATCAAGCTTAGTAAAATAAGCAGCACCATATAATTCGTCCAGCATATCCTCCACTGTGGGGATTGGAAACCTATCCTTGATTGTAACGTCATTCAAAGCCCGGTAGTCAGTACAGAATCTCCATGAACCGTCTTTTTTCTTAACTAGCAAGACAGGAGAAGAAAAAGGACTTGAACTAGCCCGTATAAGACCGGATTTCAGCATATCAGAAACTTGCTTCTCAATTTCATCTTTCTGAAAGAAGGCATACCTGTAGGGTCGGACATTAACTGCATCGGTACCTTGCTTCAGATTGATATGGTGGTTAATTTCCCTCTCTGGAGGTAACTGGCTTGGTTTCTGATAAACATCCGAAAATTGGCACAGCAATTTTTGCATGTCTAGATGTAAACCATCAGGCAAGGGTGCCGAAGATTCGACACAGATTGCAAAAACTGTGCTTCTGTAACGCAATTCCTTGGATATGGCCTTCAAAGAAAGAGGCTCAATCTGTTGGTTTCGAATGCCCTGTAAGTGACATGGCTGTCCTTCCCAAGTGAAATCCATCGTTAATTGCTTCCAATTACAAGAAACTGTGCCCAACTGCTGCAACCACTGGACTCCCAAAACAACATCGAGACCCATTAATGGCAATGAAAAGAAAGTGGCGACAAAGTGTATACCTTGGAGGGAAAAAGGAATATTTTTGTATTGGCCATTGCAAAACAGAGGATTGCCATTAGCCACCTTGACATTGAAAGGCTTTGTTGGATTCACTGGAAGCTTAAGTAAGTTCGCAACTTTCTCATTAATGAAATTATGAGTTGAGCCGCTGTCAATAAGAACAATCAATTCGACAGAATTGATTCGTGTTGCAACCCTCATTGTTCCTGTCGAAGACCAACCAGTTAAGGCGTGCAGAGAAATTTCAGGCTCCAGGGTATCATCATCGTCGTCCAAATTGCATCCGCCATCAAGGAGCAGTAGTTGTGGTTTAGAGCATCTATGTCCAGGAATGAATTTTTCGTCACAGTTGAAGCAGAGACCTTGTGTTCGACGTTTCTGCATCTCTTCCCAAGTAAGACGCTTTACAGGTGTAGACGTTTTAATCTTCGTTGGAGAAGAAGAATTCGTCTGAAAAGATGGGCGAATTACTTTTTTATGACGCAGTAACTGCTCATCCTTCATCCGAGCCAAACTGATTGCATCTTTCAGTGTTTTAGGCTTGAACATCCTGATCCCTTCTGCAATATCGGGTTTGAGGCCTCCCATAAAAGTCCCAACAAGCGCTTTTTGGGTCCAACCTTTAACTCTGTTCCCCAACCTCTCAAATTCCCTCTGATAGTCACGCAAATCTCCTGTTTGACGTATTTTGGATAATGATTCATCAAAATCCTCATAATCGGTGGGTCCAAATCGGGACCACAATTCCTCAGAAAATACCTCCCACGTAACATCCTTTCCTGCATCAGTATGAGTTCTGCAAAGCCACTGCCACCATTCCTCTTCTCCTCGAAGGTGGTAAGATGCTAAGGACACTTTCTCTGCAGTTGGGGTACCCTGGTATTCGAAGAATTGGTCGACTCTCGTAAACCACTCTGTTGGATCTTCTCCGGAATATTTCGGAAATTCCAGTTTGGCTAATTTTGCAGAAAACAACGGCCTCCCTCCTTCTCTGGATGCTCCTGAGTTGGCTTGGGTTTGGTTGACCCGATCATTAACACAGCTTGATTCCTCCCTGTTAGGTAAGGAAAGCTCTGAAAATTTCGTGATAGCTGATTTAATTTGCTGTAATTCTTCGCCGAGGCCTTTCTCCATACGTGACAAATGGTCTTGGAGGTGACCTAGCCCCACCTCTAAATTTTCAATCCTTTCTTTGTTGGTAGCCATGAAAGAAGGGAAGAAAAGAAGGAAACAAAATCGGCTCTGATACCACTGATAGGTCCCAGTCAAAGCCAAAGGATTAGTTCTCAAAAGAACAAGAATTCGAAGTTGGATGTATTTTCATTCACCATTACTGCCGATAATACATGAACTTTAAATAGGAAAAGGAAAAGCAACTACTTAGCCTATTCTAATGGCCACTACTTAGTCCTATTCTAATAGCCAACTACTCCTATTCTAATGGCCAGATACTCGGCACTTATGAGATATTATGGCTATTATTGCTAACTGCCTACTCTAGTCAATCCACGATCCACATCATGGCCTATCATTCACCTACTAAGAAAAAAAAACTTCGAAAACTTGAGTGATGCATCAACAATAGTAAATGCAACAATGAATATGCACCAAAAATCGTTTCTTTTCCTTATATCCTTCTTCTATGTGTAGTTAAGCTAAAAACTTTGGTTTCAATGGAGTCTTATAGGTTAATGTGAAGGGATTCAATCTAAAAGATTGAGCTTGAAGTGTAGGTTATGGTGGTGAAGATGATGGTCAGGGAAAAAAAATCTAAAAAAATGAACAAACAATGAGAGGAGATCATTTGCTTAAGTTTCTGATTCTTTAATCGCATCTTAATCTTGATTCACATAACGAATTTCTTTGACCAAATATATAGGACATGTTCACCAATATATCCTCTTGACCAAGAAGGTCGCATGTCAGATAAACCCTAGTTACAGCAGGGTGTTTCCACACAAATTGATAACTTGTTTCGTTAATTTCAAATATAAAACATGAACGTGACCAAATATTCCTGCATTATTATGTCTGCTAATGCCATCATACAAAATTTACAGAGAGAAAACAGATTATGCATATCTACAAGATCATGTATACCAATTTTACAGTTCATGTAATGGATCACAAAAGCCACAGAATACAAGCTTTACGAAAGTTATTTGTATCACAATGACCAACTCAAATTCCATTGAGAAAGAGTAATCTTTGCGCCACTAACCCCTGTGGAGGATGGATGTATATAATTTGATTACTATATAAGAATACATACGGTCAAACATGTAGAAACATGTGCAGAAATTGTTGGAAATTTACAAGTGGCGATTTTGATATCATAAGGTTAGACAAGTACACCAAGAGAATGTCTGTATGGAATCCTAAATTTGTGGCAAAAGGAATGTGCGGAGAGAGCCAAGCGAGACTACCTATTGAATTGTCGTGTGCCTGCTAGGAAATTTCTGAGTACATCTCTCAAATGTGTACTCTGCGTGCGTTTTCTCTTCCGCTGGATTGTCGTTTCACCTATGCTGCACATTTTTGGTTCTTTGCTGATGGCGTTTTGTCCTGTCTCAAGCTGCTGCCATTTTCTCCTGATTGACTCTGCGTTTTGTGCTTTTATTTCTCTTATGTACAGTCGCTTTATTCTTCTCCTGTCCAGTTGTC
>JANZLH020396529.1:0-10891 GCA_026770325.2 Erythroxylum fimbriatum
CTGATATGGACACTTCGGTGTCGAGACTTCGGTCTTCTGATAAGTCCCGTTACCCACTTCTGTTTTATGGACTTCTGATTTGTTTTGTTCTGTTAGACTAGCTCAATGGTAAGAGGCGAGCATGTGGAAGCTATAAAACCTTGAGGTCTTGTGTTCGAATCCTAGAGAGGGATTCCCCTGACCAAAGAGGACAGTACCAATTGTGTGGGCCGCGGGGGTATGTGGGGGTATGCGGGGCCTGTTTGCCTCGGTACCAAATCCCGGACCCAACACATCCAGCCCATCCTCCTCTCTTTTCAGCCCAAAACCCATCCTCCTTTTACCCAGCCCACCAGCTCCACTACTCTCATGCCCATCAGCCCAACACTGTTACAAAATCCCACTACCCCAATCCACCTCCCCTTTGTCAAATTTGCTACAAAATAGGACACACAGCTGCCAAGTGTCGCTTGAGATATTCCAACTCTAGAAATGCTCAATCATACCCTAACCCAAACACTTTTCATAGTGCATTTTCTGCTTTGAACATAAATGAACATCCAAATACTTCCAATCTAACCACTAGCACTATCAATGAATGGCTTCCTAACACTGGTGCCTCTGCTCACATGACGTCCAACCCACAGCTTCTCGACAATGCCGAGCCATATAGTGGAACAAATCAAGTACTTGTTGGTAATGGCAAAGCCCTCTCTATCACTTCAACTGGCACATGCACACTCACTCACCATCCAAAATCTCTTTACCTTAATAATGTTCTCCTTGTTCCACAAATAACCACTAATCTTTTATCTGTTGGTCAATTTGTCACTGATAATCTTTGTTCCATTGAGTTTAACCCCTTTGGCTATGTTGTGAAGGATCTCCAAACCTAGGCTCCACTTATCAAGGGTAACATCCATGGCAATCTCTACCCAATGAGGATACCTACCACCTTCCACAATCCAATTGCTCTTACTGCTCAAACGGTCTCTCCTGCACTCTGGCATCAACGACTTGGGCATCCTTGCCACGCCACAACCTCTGTTTTGTTTCGAAGTCTATCTAATAAACCTTATGTAATAAAACCTTGTTCTTCCTGTCTTCAAGGCAAAAGTACTAGACTTCCTTTTTCCTCATCTTCTCGAGAATCAACAGCCTTGTTACAACTTATTCACTGTGATATATGAGGCCCATCCCCAACTTTATCTCTCTCTAGGTATCGATACTTTATTATTTTTATTGATGACTACAGCCGTTTCACATGGATATACCCATTAACCCACAAATCACAAGCTCTTGACAAATTTCCCCATTTCAAAACCACCTATGAAAAATTATTATCTGCCACAATCAAAGTTTTACAATCTGATGGTGCACCTGAACTCATTAAGGGTTCTTTTGCTCAGTATACATCTCATAATGGCATAATCAACCACATTTCTTGTCCCCACACCCCCAACAAAACGGTGTTGCTGAACGCAAAATTAGGCACATCACAGAAACAGGCCTCACCTTACTCCTCCATGCCCGCCTACCAAAACCATTCTGGTATGAAGCTTTTTCAACAGCTGTCTACCTAATCAAGCTTCTCCCTACACCAGTGCTTCTCAATAAATCACATCATGAAGTATTGTTCTGTACCAAACCTAATCTCACCCACCTAAGAGTGTTTGGATGTGCCTGCTTTCCCTTCTTTGGCTCAACGCTGTCTGATAAGCTCACTCCTAAGGCCAAACCATGCATTTTTCTTGGGTATTCTTCTCAACGTAAAGGTTATCGGTGTCTTGATCGTACCACACATAAACTCCATCTCTCCCGACATGTTCGTTTCATTGAAACCCAATTTCCATACAATGACCTTGCCACTACAACAACCCAAACACACTCACCTCCCACAATAACCTTACCATTACCATTGCAAACACAAACCTTATCTACTCATCATCAATCATCATCTCATCAACCCTTACCCAACCACTCATCTCAACAAACTCATCATCTCATGACAACCCGCACCCGCACAAATACCAGAAGACCACGAAATTTTTCAGATTATGTTACCTTTCATACTACCAACTCCTCTCCTGATCCTCCTGACCCCACCTGTTATACACAAGCCAAAAAATTTCCCCATTGGTGTCAAGCTATGTCAGAAGAACTTCATGCTCTCCATCGAAATAAAACCTGGACTCTTGTCCCACCTCCAATCAATGCCAATATCGTAGGTTGCAAGTGGGTCTTTAGAACCAAAAGAAAACCTGATGGCACCATCGATCGTTACAAAGCCCGTCTCGTAGCCAAAGGTTATCACCAATCACCCGGCATTGACTATACTGATACTTTTAGTCCCGTCATCAAACCAACAACAATTCGCATAATCCTCACCATTGTCCTCTCAAATTCTTGGCCCATCCATCAATTAGACGTCAACAATTCATTCCTTAATGGAAATCTTCATGAACCAGTTTACATGCTTCAACCTCCAGGATTTGTCGATCCTCAATATGCTCATTATGTTTGTCATCTTCATAAAGCTCTTTATGGTTTAAAACAAGCACCCCGTGCCTGGTTTCAACGTCTAAGCCAATAACTTCTTGATCTCCAGTTCACTCAATCCAAATCTGACACCTCTCTCTTCATCCACACTACTCCCACTACTACTACCTTTGTGTTGGCTTATGTTGATGATATCCTGGTTACTGGCTCTTCTCAATCTTTCATTACCACTCTCATAGATACTCTCCATACCACCTTCTCTATCAAAGATCTTGGTCCCCTTCATTACTTCCTTGACCTTGAAACCACTACCACATCAAATGGCCTTCTCCTTACCCAAACAAAATATACCAAAGACCTCCTTTCTCATACAAATCTTGATCAGTCCAAACCTACTCCAACTCCAATGACTCCTACCTTACCCCTCTCCAAAAACCATGGCATACCACTTTCTGACCCAACTTAATATAGAAGCATCGTTGGTGCTCTCCAATACCTTTGCCTTACCCGTTCTGATATTCAATTTGCCGTCAACAAAGTTTCCCAATTTTTGCATTGTCCTACTGATGTTCACTGGACAGCTGTTAAGCGAATCCTCCGATATTTACGTTCCACTATCTCTCACGGTTTACATTTTCTCAAATCACCAACACTTACACTCGCAGCCTATTCTGATGCTGACTGGGTCGGATGTCCTGATGATCGTCGCTCCACACCTGGCTATTGTGTTTACCTGGGCCCTAATCTTATTTCTTGGAGTGCCAAGAAACAACCTACAGTTGCTCGCTCCAGTACTGAAGCTGAATATCGGAGTATTGCCCTTGCTTCAGCAGAAGTATGTTGGATTACATCACTTCTCTGTTAAATTGGTCTTTCCATACCATCACCAACACTTTGGTGTGACAATCTTGGTTCTACTTTCCCCACTGCTGATCCTGTTGCTCATGCTTGCACCAAACACATTGAAATAGATATTCGTTTTGTTCGTGATTTGGTTGCCAAAAAATCACTCCTCATCCGACACATTTAAGCTAAGGAACAAATTGCAGATATCATGACCAAACCCTTACCTACCATAGCTTTTCGCCAACTACGAGACAAGCTCACTGTTGCGTCAACCTTGAGCTTGAGGGGGAATGATAACGCATGCCTTTGATTCAGTCCTAACAGTCAACTCCATGATTTTAGCAACATAATTTTAGCCTTAGAATCTTCAACTGTAATTATATTTCCATGTTTATACTTTCATTTCTTGTATAAATAGTTGTACAAATCACTTACAGAAAATATACAAAAACAACACAATTCTTCTCTATCCATCTTTCAGTTTTTGTGGTCCATGTCGGTGGGGAGGCGCAGATGGAAGAGGATACGTGCCCACTCAATGATGCAACAGTTGATAGGGACAGACACAACGTAAATTTGGGGGTAGGCTCTTGGATGGTGGTTGAGAAAAGACCCAAGCGACCATCGCATACCAAGCAGACAGTTGCCCCTCCACTAGTTAGCATTGGCCGACTAACCGTTACTCGGTTTTGAATGATGCTACGCTTGGGGATGAAGAATTACACAATGATGATAACTTGGGATCGGCGAAGGAGAAGCTAGCTGAGATTATCTTTGAGGTGGGAAGTAGCAGTGCCGTCAAAAAAATTGGTAGGACATTTAGATGCCAGGAGAGGCCTACTAGACCACATAGCCCGCTCGGCCCGGCCCAACCCAGCGAGCGTCAGTTGCCTCTTGGGATTCCTTTGGGGGGCCAGCATCAATCTCTTGGGGCGAGCATTACCGAGCCTCAACCCCGCCAACCTGCCAGAGTTTCCGCTCGTGCCTCCCCCTCGCTTCCCCCAGCTGACCCAACACTTGTACTCCAGATTGCTTCCCAGTTTCGGCAAGCTTTCCAAGCCTCCACACCACCCCCACATTCCACTGCAATCCTTCATGATGGGTCAAACAGGCAACAAGTCCAGGTTTTTTAGGGACATGAAACCCCCGACTCGGGCAACAACACGATCCAACCTCCAGGATCTGCTGCTACCAAGACCTTGGTACCAGGAGACCATGTTTCTACACCGGTTGTCCCCACTGCGGAAGGGATGGATATGGAAATGGTCTCAAGCAGCCTTGCCTATTAATGTAACTCTCTCCCCTTTCTTCCACTCATCTTTCTATGATTAAAAGTCTCAACATCTTATCGTGGAATTGCTGGGGAGTGACTCATGTAGATTTTGCAGCCTGTGTGAAAGACCTTACTACCAATAATAAGGTGGATGCCCTGATTCTAGTGGAACCCCATATCTCAGGCTCCCGGGCTGATAGGATCTCCCACTCACTTGACTTTGACAATGATGCTCGTGTGGAGGCCTCTGGCTTTTCTGGGGGTATATGGTGCCTTTGGAACGAGTCGATCATCAAGCTCGAGATATTAGTATCGCACAAGCAATTCATTCATTGTCTCGTACGGGATAGTTACCACAAAGTTTGATTCTTGACTGCGGTATATGCCAACCACCATCCCTCAGGACTGGTTTTGGCGAGAGATAACACACATAAGTGCCATCACTGACCTTCCTCGGGTACTGATTGGTGACTTTAATGATTACACCTGCACCTCGAAGAAACGAGGTGGTACTTATTCCATGTAGCGTCGCTTCAAGCAGAATATGGATGCTTGTTATCTTATGGACCTAGGGTATAAAGGCTCTCCTTTTACCTATCGACAGACGAGTCATGGTGTCGTCTCTACTTTTGTCCGTCTCAATAGGGCTCTCTGCAATGACGCCTGGAGGCTACTATTCCCAGAAGCCTCGGTTCACTATCTCCCTCGTACGTATTCTGATCATAACCCAATTGTCTTAAAATTTTTTGGTTTATCCCGCCGATGTCTTCTCGACCGTTCCGGTTTCAAGATGCATGGACTACCCACCAGGGGTTCCTTCCCATGTTGGAGGCAGCATGGTCCAAACCCCACTCCTCCCTATTTATTGCCCTTGCCAACGTCACAGAAGCGACTCTTGTGTTTAATAAGGATACTTTTGGGAACATCTTTCAACGTAAATGAAAGTCCCTCGCCTGACTCGCATGCGTCCAACGACAACTGGCCTCCACCCAGTGTACCTCTCTTCAAGCCTTAGAATGGGAGCTCATCTCTAAATACAATGACATCCTTCAGCAAGAAGAGATTTTTTGGTTCCAGAAATCTTGTATTCCATGGTTGCAGTGTGGGGACAGGAAAACCAAATTCTTCCATGCAATGACTATAGCTCGACGTAAACAAAACCGGATCGAGCAGTTGCGCGGCCGGACGATTCTTGGATCACTGACTAAGCAGCCCTCCAAACTGAGGCTTTACGCTTTTTCACGACCTATTCTGCAATGTTGTGGATATCTCTATGCCTTTTCCCCCGCTTCCAGGTCATTTTATGATATCTGAGGCTGATGCTCACCCCCTGATGGCACCCATAACCAAAGAGGAGATCGTCATTACTCTTCATTCTATGAAATCTTACAAAGCTCCTGGACATGATGGTTTCCAACCGATTTTTTTTTAAATATTGGCATCTAGTTGGGGAGTGTGTGTTCCACACGGTGAAGGATGCCTTTACTTCTGGACATTGCCCTATAGACATCAATGAAACGCTAGTTACCATAATCCCAAAGGATGGTCAACCAGCCTATATGTCTTAGTTCCGCCCTATCAATCTCTATAACGTCAGCTATAAGATACTCTCCAAGGTCATTGTCCAACATCTTAGACCTATCCTACGGGAGCTTATACTTCCTATGCAGGGAGCTTTCATTTCGGGACGGACAACATCAGAGCATATTATTCTGGCCAAAGATGTAACATCTCACCCCCGATGGGAAGGGTAAAATAGTAATTTGGAAAGGGCGAAAGTGATTAGGTTTGTTTTGAAAGGTTCGTGCACACCCTTACATGGGAATAGTGAAAATTGCACATGAAAAATAACTGTACATGCATTCATGACATTTCCCGGTATATGTGCCTAAATGTGATTTTATTGTGAAAATATGGGTTTGGTGCTTGAAAATTTAATTGGAATGGATTTTCGTGTGTTTTACATTTTTGGGGAGTTTTAGGGATTTTCCTAGAATTTTTCGAGAAAATTTTCGGACCGAAAAAATCGCCAAGTGACGAACTGATTAGTTTCCGGTACTGAAAATTTCTGTCAAATGAAACTAAAATATTGGGTACATTATTTCGGGATTATAATTGGAGCCATTGGAATTAAATGGGTTAAAGATTTCATGCATTAGGGTTTCTTTTATTAAATGATAATAATTGATACTTTTGTCTTTTTCTTCATTTACATGCCAAGTGGCATGGTGACACACACTAATTTATTAAATGCCTTGTCTTGCTTCCATTCAATTTTCGACAACTCCAAATGAAAGAATGAAAAGATGGTTTTCACTTGCTTTTGTTCCTTCATCCGATGCTTTCATCCTTTCTTCTTCTTTATTGATTTTCCTCAAGTGTTTAGCTTAAGTGTTGCTCTCCTCCTCCACGTTGAGTGCTTCCTTTCGTGCATGCTAGCTCAAACTTTCCACCCCTTTTTATGATGGTAATCGTGTGTCTAAAGTGAAGTGGAGGGGTTGGTGAGGTAGTTGAAGAATTGAAGAAGAATTGAAGGGTTAAAAGCTTAGTTAGGTAAGATTATGTTTTGAGTTTTGATTATGCATTTAATACATGAATTGTAATGTTATGCATCAAATTGTATGAGAACTATATTGGTATATGAGGGTATGTAATTTGGTTGCTTAATTGATGGTTGATTGTGAAGATAAATAATGAATGTAAGTGTAATAGTGTTGTATGAAAATTAGGATGGTTTGGAAGTGGACTTTGAGATTAAAGATGAGTGGAAATTAATGAAAATTTATTGTGTAGTATGTTGCAATTTTTATACTTATTTATCTAAGTGCATAACTTGATGAGATTAACGCTGAATTCTTGGCTAAATTGGATGCTAAGTGGAGTGGAAATGGTATGGGAATGAAGGAATAGGGGTAGGTGTTGAAATCTGGAAACTTGTTTTGTACATGTTTCAGCATTTTGATCATAACTCTTTGTGTGGTTGAGCAAATAAGGTGAGACTTGTCTTGAATTAAAACTGAGACATTTGGCTATATTTTATGTGAAGGAAGTTCTGCCAAATTATGGCTTGAAATGGGTTAAATTGGGTCTTGAAAATGAGTGCTATGTGCTGTATGAACAGTGATCCGAGCTTGATAACTTGGAACTTTGATGAATTTTTGTAGATTGATTGAGGTTGAATTTGTGGAATTGGTCTAAATGAAAGTTGAAGCTTTCCTTGTTATCTTTCCATAGCCACTAAGTATGCAATTTTTCGATATGTAGATTGAGAGTTATGACCTGTTGACTTTTGAATGTTAATAGGTTGGTGCTGGAAATTGTTCCAAGTATTGGTTTTGTAGTGATTGGATATTGAAGCTAAATTATGGATTTTTGTGATTTTAATTAGCACAAGTGGTCTTATAGAAAGTATTAGAGGAAGGAATTAGCTTTAAAATGAGATATAGCATGCTAAGTTTGGATGACAGAATTGTGAGATATGAATTTTCAAAGGTGGGATCTGATTTAGGCATTCTACTAGTTATCGGGTAGTCACATTCATGGGCAAAATTGACCTAATTAGAATTGGAATTGGCTTCTAAGCCCTTCATTAACATTGTAGTATGTAATCTTATCTTTTTATTGATATAAAGTATGCATTTTTTGGACATTTGGGCAAGGAGTTATGATTTTTAGAAAATTGTAGTACTGTTCAGGTGCAATGTAAGGGCAGAACCTTTAATTGAGTTTTTGACCCTTTTAGAAACTGAATTTGGTTCCATGTTGTTCATGAAAGTTGTAGAACATATTTTGATCTTTCTTTTGACATAAAACTTGGAATTTTTGGCAAAGAAAATGGGAAGTTATGCTCCTTAGAAAAATACTGTACTGTTTTGGACCATTAAGATTGGGCAGTAACTTTGAGTGCAACTTTGACACCCTTAGAGGTGAAATTGGGCTTTGTGTCCTTCATGAATCTTGTAGGGCTTTCTGTTATCTTTGAAATGAGACCTTATTTGTAATTTTTGGAAAATTGTGTGAAGAGTTATGCATGTTGGAATTTCATATGGAAGAAGAGAAGAAAGGAAATGGCAAAATCGCGACCGTGAAGCATCTCGCGATCGCGAGATTGTTGGTTTGTCTGTGGCTCGTACTCGCGAGCTGTCGCAGTCGAGAGCCAGCTCGGCTGTTCAGGAACTCGCGATCGCGAGGCGGCACTTTTGTCGCGGCTCACACTCGCGAGCGGTCGCACTGGCGAGCGAGAACCGCTTCTTCGCTGCTCGCAATCTCGAGCTGGCTACTGATGGAATTTTATTTTTTTTATTTATTGTAAATTTTGTTTTGTGAATAACTTTTCCGTCCGACGTACATATATTTGAGCTAGTAATACTAATGACGACGTAGATGATGGGATTAGAAAGATGTTAGAGAATTTGGGGATTAGATGATGATGATTAGATGTATTAAGTAAGTTCTCTTTATATTGTCTCAAATGTAATGTTGGTAACATTTTTGTTGTAAAGGTGCATAATGTTGATGATTGACTTATGTTAATGCGGTTAATGTTAATGATTGAATGTATATTGATAATGATGATTGGATGCATGTATCATGAAAGTACTCTTTATATTGTCTCAAACGTAATGTTGGTAACATTTTTTTTGTTAATATGCATAATATTAATGATTGAATTATGTTAATGCGATTAATGTTAATGATTGAATGTATGTTGATAATGATGATTGGATGTATCATGAAAGTGCTCTTTATAGTGTCTCAAATGTAATGTTGGTAACATATATTTTGTTAATGTTTGTAACATTGATGATTGACTTATGTTAATACGATCAATGTTAATGTTTGCATGTATATTGATAACGATGATTGGATATTTCATGAAAGTGCTACTTATATTGTCTCAAAGGTAATGTTGATGATTAACTTATGTTAATTAGATTAATGTTAATGATTGAATGTATGTTGATATTGATAATTAGATGTATTGCAATGTTACTAAAATTTATGTTTTTTTATAAATATTTAATATAATGGCACCTGGTAGAAACAAAAAGAATAAGGTGGCAACTATGGAACTTCAGTTAGATCAATCAATTGGTTTCATTAATTTAATTCCGAGCCAATAAAAACATTCTACCTCAAATAACAATGAAATTAGTCATACATAACTTTATTCTGCCTCAAACAACAATGAAGCAACTAGTGCAAGTTTGTTAATCTTTAACGCTTACAAATAGACTTATACTTAAATATATATTTATATATTCTAATATTTCCTTATCATTATTGATTTGTTGTCAGCTACTAATGCTAGTATTAGAAAAAAGATGTAGAGGTAAAACTAGAGCTTGTGAATTGTAACGAATGAATGTTGTAATGAATAGCAAGTTATTAATACAAATTAATACTCAATAAGTTCGTCCTGTTGTCAAGATCCTATCTGCAAAATCATCAAGTGAGTTAGGGATTATTGTGAGAACAGAATTACCTTATTAGAATTACAATTTGCTTGAAATTAGTTTGGATAAAGTTACAGTAATTTTTCAATATATTTAAGTATATGCAGTATTGCTTCAATTATTTTAAAATTAATTACGCCTTTACTTATTGTTCACAGTTGAAATTGAATAGTGTGGATATTGAGACCTAGATGTTTCAAACTACGTTACTTCATTATTGAAACAAAGGACTACGGATCATCGTTTTTAGTTGCATTAGTATTATAAATTTTTTGCTTCCAATGCAGAGGCACAAATACATATTCATAAACGAATGTCTCAAGAAAGTTCGAATAGTTTATGTGATTACTAGGCTAGCCTGAAAGTTTATGTTTATTTTTTTGCCTTACGTTTACTTCCATTAATCTTGTAAGATGATTTAACGATCACATAATTTTTTTTCTTTATTTAAGAAAATTGTGAGAAGGTAAAAGGTTAGTAGAGCAAAAATGAAAACATCTCATAATCAAAGGTCAAAATCATTAGTAGTTGTTTGAAATGAATATGTAAGATTTTCGTTTTCAAGTTATAATTATATCGATGAACACTACATTATTTATTGCGCCTTGCATTTTTCTTTTAGAAAATAGAGTGAGAAGGAATTACATAAACAAAAGTGTCACTACAACAAAAATGACATACAGTAACACTAGATAGTAACACTTTTGACAATATGTTATAAAATACCTATCTATGGTAACATTATATCTTAAAATGTTATGATTCTTAATTTGATAAGTAACACTTTATGATTTTATAACATATAATTTATCATTGATAACAATTTTTTTAAGTGTTA
>JANZLH020396586.1:0-10888 GCA_026770325.2 Erythroxylum fimbriatum
TTGTGCACATGACTCGAAACGTTCCCCTCTTGCCCAAACAAACACATAATTCATTCACATTCGAAATGCCATGATCTTCTTTTAATGGCATACAATTTTATCAAATATCAAACATGTTCAAAGGATAACATGGCACAATCACACTTTCATTTATTTCATCAATTTGATAAACATCATAGTTACACAATAATCATTCTAAGCAATTATTTTACATCACACACACAAACATTTGCCCTTTCGCACATAAACTATAAAGAGTTTACCCACCTTACAACTTGAATTTCCAAAGTCACTAGCTTCCTTCTTCTTGTCCTTGGTTAGGCTCTTGATTGCCTAAAACACAACACAATAATCTCATCAATTTCCATTAATCCCACTTAAATTTCGAAATTCTTCAAAACCCTAATTGTCATAACCCAAATCAAACCTCAACCTAACCTATTCATGACTCATCTAGGTTGGGAAATTCCAAACCTAGCTAAAAACCCTAAAACCCTATAAATTTCACTATTCATCATCTTCTTCACTAAGCTTTCTCTCTCTAAACTTTTCTCCACCACAACTACCACTCATTTCTTCAACAAACAAGAAGAAAAATGATGGAGCTTACCTTAAAACTTGATTTCCCTCTTGGATCTCGATTTTTGCCCACTTTTCCCTAGCTTTCTTGCCTTTTTCCTTCTCTTCTTCTCTTCTTCTTTCTCTCCCACGATTTCTCCTCTCTTCTTCCTAGCTTCCACGACTTCTCCCTTCTCCCTCTCTCATTTTGTCTTTTATTTTACTCTTTGATTTCCAATTATGCCCTTCACTTACTATGCTCTCCCCAAAATGCCCTTAGTTGCCTTGCAACTACTCCAACTAACCCTTAACCATTTAGTTCTATTCTAATTCTAAGCTACTTCTACCTTTATTTAATACAAGCCATTAATACTAACCCTTATTCTTTTCATTAATCCTAATCTACCACTAAAATACTTAGTTCCACTCCAATTTCAAATTAAAAAAATTCCATTTCTTCTTTCAAATTCTAAGCAAAGACAAATTCAAAGCATAGTAAGCCAATTAAACAATTAAAACATAAATAACCAAATAAACAATTTAGGCAAATAAGACAAGGTCTAACAACTCCACCCAGAAGTTAAGGAAACCAATAAAGAATATTGGAACATGTTTTTAAATCGTGAACTATATTGCTTACATATTTTACATGACTTTTGAAGTCCTTTTCGAGTAGCTTTATATGGGTTATGTTCCTTCCCTATCCCCTTGCTCCTTGTCTTTTTTGGTCTTTCATCCCTTTTCATGTATTATGGTGAAAGTATTTTAGAACTATGATACTTGGTCGAGGAAGGCCACAAATCATTACCAAGAATTGGAAAAATATGATATGCGTAAGCAACTTTAAATTTTTCTTTTCTATACATTAAAGCCATATCAGCTTCTGGTTTGAAGCCATCCTATCTGATTGTAGCACAAACATGTTGATAAGGAATTTGTAAGTGCAAGTCTTATTTCCCAAATCAACAACATGCTGGTCAAAATTCATATGCTCCTTTTCAAACAATCTCCCACCAATAAATTATAACATCCAATTACTTGAAAGTTGTTTAAACTTTTCTAAGGTTTTTTGAATCCTAGGACAAATTGACCTGTTAACTTTCTCCATCCCCACCTTTTTCTTATTAGATCTCTTCATCATTACTCTTCTAATCATCTAAGGCATTGTGATAATTTGACTATCCCCATCTCTTTGATGTAAGCATTGAAGCTTTCACAATGATTGTGTAACAACATGTCACATTTTAGCTCTACACTATGAGTGTGTCTGCACCACCTGTGGATTGGTATCTTATTCAATTTGTAATAAATTGACTTGAAGGTTGGCATAGATATGTCTTACACAATATCTATTTTTAACACCGACCATATCGATATTGAACACATTTTCCAAATCCTATTTCATTTAATCCACACTGTATGTTAATGCACTTGGTAAATGTCCATAACTATACATGAATGTTTATAAGATAAAAAGAAAACCCAATAGCATAATTTTTCCTTTTACCAATTGAAAATGAAAACCTAATTGTGATCCTAATATTGTCTAATATCTTCTTGTAAACATTCAAGAAACTATTTCCATAATACTTAATTATCAATTCTAACCACATCCTATACGATCAGAGACATATTATTATTTACATCTAATTTAATGGTCAGAAGCAATTGCCCTCCATTCTTACCCTTTAAGTGATAATCGTCAACACGTATCGCAAGCCTACAACCAACCAAGAAACCTTTTCTACAAGTATCTAGGTAGTAATTTCATAATCAAGTATTTATATATAATCAAAAGTATCTTGTAGATAATTGATTATGAAAGTACTACCCAAAATGTACTTTAATATAGCTGCATAAATCCTATAGTTACTTTCCTTCTTCATCGTCAAAAGCTCTAATACTGAGTTGTTCACTGTATATGCCTTCTTGTTTGTAATCTCAACATTGAAGTCCCTCAAAAGTGCACCTTTAAGCCCTGTAACATCCCACATAGGACAATCTCCAAAATATTGGAGATATTTCTTTACAATATTCTCTACAACATTCATAGTTGGATTGAAATGTTTTAATTTGAAATGCAGCCTCATGTTGTGTTGGAGAAGCATGTATCCTCTACCCACAACCCTTCTTACATACAGTAGTTAATTTATGTCTCTCATTCTTAACATATAACTGACAACTCTAACATCTTAAATGTGGAATTACATCCTATTGTACAATCTAGAACCAACTTCTTAGTGTATGAAATATGTCGTTGTCTTGCAATTTTTTAAAACTTTTCAAGTTGTTTAGGTGTTGCACTCTAATATATTATGTTATTTTAGATTGCCTCTCCCCTTCTTTGATTATCTCTAAGTCATCTTTCATCGTCATATTCACCATATGCATAAAAGCAAAGCATATGGAAGAACCTCCCATGTATTAGTAAGCTCCCTACACACAAATTGGTTTTAATTTTGGCATAATAATACTACTCATGTTACAACTATCCAAAGTTACGGTTAAGAGTGTCGTGTTGATGTTCTAATTAATCAAGCACTCGAATAATACATTTTTTAAGCTCTCACTTGTATGCGGTGTTAGAACATAAATAAACCTACCATTTAAGAACATAATTAACTATCAATTACAACATAATTAAAGGAAAAATGTTAACAAAATTAAAGATTTTTTTATCTCAATATTCAAAACATAAAATCCAATAGTTATCGATGTAATATGTTGTCACTACCATATAATCCTTTTTTATTGTCAATGTTCCACATCTATGATGTAGTGACATCTTATCCATGATTAATCGATAACATATTCAATGTCAAAATTTTCAGTTTTTTTATAAATCAATAAGATGTCCTGTTTGATAGTATTCTAAGTTGGTATCTTAAAAGTGAGGTGAAGTAAGGTTACAAACATCTTCAAGTCTTGATTTTTCAAGGTCATAGGTTCTAGAAGTCATTTCATTTTTCCCCTTCCGTTAGACTTAAAATAGAAAATTTTTAACCTCCTAACACTATTTTTTTATTACAAGAATCCATTTGCCTTTTGCCTTTTCAAATGAGATGTTCTACCTTTAACCTAAATTTAAGACAATACTTGGACTCACCTTATCAACTCTATCACTTGTTTAGTCTTTATGAATTAATTCTAAACAATAATTTTTATCTTCAAAGACGTGGTTCCTTCTATATGAATTGTTTTTTCACTTGGTATATAACTAGGTACCAGATTGGAACTCTCCATTATTTTGGATTGTGTTATTAAAAAATTAGCCTCTTCCATGTAAAATGGTTATAAACAGGACACTCATGAAACCAATTTGAGCATAAAAATTATTGAAATAATATAAAAGAGGTTATGATATAGGATATAAACATTTAGTTAAGATATATAGTTTCTATAAATGGAGTTTTGAACATATAAATAGTTAATTTTTCCATAAACAAACTCTTTGAATTTCATAATGAAATAAAAACAATAATCTTTTTTTCTTTATCAAACGAGTTCCTTTTCTTTGATTCATATAATAAGATGGCTCAGAGACTATGATTCACATATTTAGATGACCAAAATAAATAAATAAAAAGAGAACATACTAAGTGGGTTGCTATTGTATCACAATATCAATAAATTTTGTGTGATTAGATGGAGTTGCTTAAATTACTAAACAACGCTAAATAATGTTTGGACTTGTTACTGAGTAAATTAATAAATATCAACCAAATATATGATTTAAAAGACTTGGCATGTAAGAGCATTAACATAAATGAGAATTTGATCCCTACTACCTAGACATTGAAGAACATCAAATGCACACTACATTTGTTGAATTAAGTTCAAGAAAAGAACATAAATGTCTAACATCAAACTAGCTTCCTAAGTTATACATTCTATTGTACACCTACTTTTATAAGAAGAAAAAAAGTGAAATAAAATATGAAATCATTATAAATGGAAGAAGCTAGGCCTAAAATATAATTAACAGTTGATCCTTCAGTAAGCTAAATATTATGTCAGAACAATCATTCTCGTAAACAAAATTGAATCTTAATCAAGGAAATAATATCAAAACAATTCAAATTTCATCCTTTAATCTTTCGATGATTATAATCCATAAAACATAAATGATACACAAAAACCACAAATGTGTTATGTAGGAAACATTTACTTGTGCTAATTACTTCTAAAAGGAAGTTAAGTGCCTATAAAACAAAATTTGAAAAAATGTGGAAAAGAAATCATTAGTCAAGGATGTCTTTAAATAAACATAATTTTCAAGTTTCTTTATTAATAATGGAATGAGCACTGAGGAAATTAATAGCCCTATAATTGACAATTACATTTCAACTTAAGTATATGACACAAAGAGAGAAAAAGAAACAAAGAAATTCTCATGCGAAGGAAGTAATCGAAAGGAGATGCACAACATCAATCAATAGTGACCTATGATGACCTTAATAGCAACTTATACGATGAGATGCAACTATGTAGCTCACTTAGGAGATGTTAGGTATATAGTAAGTTAAAGTTCACAGATCAAATAAAATAATGAGATTGACAGAATGTGACTGAGAGATGAGAGATAAGACTATAGAGATTGAGAGAAGAGAGTGTAACACCCCCTTTATGAAACCTACAACCATCCACATACAATAACCAAATTCTTGTACACGTATTCAAGGTATATAATTCTATTCAATGCTATATATATAAACATTACAAAACCCCCTAATGCTTAACATTATCATTAAACAGTATTAATACACCTTTACACTTACATGGTAATCCAAAAGAAAACATACAATCTCCTTTCTCCATTACATATGTAATCATCTATAACTAAAAACATATTCCAAAAGTACTTTGTTTCTTCTATCTATTGGCCTTGGTCCCTG
Organism: Erythroxylum fimbriatum; assembly: GCA_026770325.2. Lineage (NCBI taxonomy): Eukaryota > Viridiplantae > Streptophyta > Magnoliopsida > Malpighiales > Erythroxylaceae > Erythroxylum > Erythroxylum fimbriatum. Next base: position 5,454 of record JANZLH020396586.1, read on the forward strand.
CAGATGTTCCCTATACCTCACTCCTATAACTTGGATCTACACAGATTAACACCCGTGCTAAGCTTGAAAGCTTAATAGGGAAACATTTAGTTTGGATGACCACTCATAGCAGTCATCCGCCAAACACATACATTAAAAAATATCACAACTCATATACCATAAATTTACCTTCATGAACCAAACATTGATATTATTCTATGCTCATGTAAACAATGATGGCATACTTAAGAAAATTAAATAATGCAAAGATGCTTCAACATATTATCCATATGCTGAAAATGCACATTTATAAGCCAGATATTGATATGATACAAATTATCTATATAAATGTACATCATTACAATTCATTATTACAATCAATATAAATGCTCATCAATACCAATTATTCATGTTTTCATATTGTGTTTCTTATTTATGACTGTTAAGTTTCCTTTCTGTGTTAAACCTGTACATTTTTTGTGGGTGTGGATAATGGGTGCTGTGGATATCTGAAGATATCAAACTTTGGATACCTAAAGTCATCGAACTGTGGACACCGGTGGTGTCAAAGCTGTACTGTAACCCTATAGGCATACCTATCTATCCACAACCAAGACAATAGAGTAGGTATTGTAACATTTCCTTTAACCATTTGTCAATTTCATAATTCATATATTGACAAGTCATCTAATCTACATTTCAAGTCATAAGATCTATATTTGAGTTCATACATGCAATTCATGGCTTACCACCATTAGGAGGGTGTAAAAATCACACTTTTATAATCATACTATACATATATGAGCAATAAATATGCATACTAATCATTTATGTACAAGTAACTTTTCTTTGAAATGCATTAAGCCTCAATCTTAAATTCCAATGTTCAATCACCCAATTCACACATGGTAAGTCCTATTTCATTTATTTTGAGGTGTTTGAAAGGTCTCATACACATTCAAAAATATTCAATAAAAATCGGAAACAAAAACAATGTCACGGTCATGACAGACACTCTCTCCATTCATACCACTAGTTGTTCCTTAATATGAATTTAGAAAAATTCAGAACTGGATTTCGAGGTCTTCTAGACAATTTTCCTCTATGTATATAATTTCTATATCACTAAGAATCATACCATTTGGACTTCTAAATCATGAGATATAAGAAAAATATCACAAGATGCTCCAAAACAGGGGTAGCATTAGGTCACCTTTTCTTTTAATCTCAATTTCCAAGGTCATAGAGCCAGAATTAAGTTAGAGTCGCTTCTAGAGGTATTTGCCTCTATGTATTCGGTTTCATATGCAACTAAAATCACACAATTTGGATTTCTGTAGGCTGATTTATGACTCAAACAATGTGACTGACTCAAACAAACCCTAGACATAATTCCACTACACTATACTCTCTTGTCATATACAACCAAGTTCATGCAAAGTAACACCAAAAAAGCACCAAAGCAACATCCCAGTAACAATTCCACATCCAAATGAATCTTTATATCCATTCAATCATACAAAATACATAAATCAACTAAGTGAAGTCCCAAACCTGAAAATTGACAAAGTAGGTCTTTTATTGCCTTTCCTTCCCTTCCTCTTTGGCTTTGCTTGATTCACCAACTAATAACATCAAAAATATACCTCTCAATCCCACTTCCATCTTTATAATTTCATTCCTTCATAAGCAAAGTAAGAAGAGATAAAGGTGAAGAGAAAATCCCTAACTTTTACCTTGATTTCCACCTAAGATTGGCTTGATTTCTTACATTAAAAATGATGGGATGAAGAAGGTGAAATGGAGAGGAGAAAAATCTGAACTTAGAACCCACAAAATGTCATGCATCTCCCCTCTCCATATCCCCATTCCATAACTTTCAAGACTTACATATATGCTTAATTCCTATTGGGCACACATGCTTTATTATTATTGGTCACACATGCCTTAATCCAATTGGTCCATGTGTTAACTTTAGAAAAATTACATATTGGTTCTTCTTCTTCCCTTACTTCCCATATTGACCTACAGTATTATCAACTAATTTCATTCCCCTATGTATTAATTTTTTAATGTAATAAAATTTCATGCAATTTGGTTAATTATTTGGAAGTTATATCCAAAACACTACAGACTGTTCGAAAACAAAGACAATAACCATAACTCAACTTCAAGCCATAATTCAAAAATCTTAAAGGCACAACAAAACTTCGGTTCCTTCATGTACGATTTAGATCTATGTCTCTAGACTAATTTACAATTGCAATTATCCAATTTGGAGGTATACAGACCAAGATATGGCCAAATTATAGAAATATGTTTAGTGGAACTTATCCATTCAACGAGGTACATATCCCAAATCAACTAACTTCGATCTTATCATGGAAGAGCAACACAAAAACACATCCAATTTGACTAAAAATTCCATAAGAAAATGGGATAATTCTTCTACCAATTCCCCTCACATCACATTTATAAATGCAAGCAACATATCAAAAATTCACATACATACTTCAAATCTAAGTATGTATGTCCATGTCAAAACGAACAAATTACCCATTAACCTATGTCTTTTACATTAAGTACCATAATTTCTCTTACTAAGATGCATTTAATTCATTATGTTCACTTCTTAATACACCCTAGACATGCTATAATACTTCCAAGGTATATGTTGGGGCATTACACTGAGAAAGCTATGGTTAGCTTGGTTGCATTTTATGATTTTTATAACAAATTATATTATATCATATTATAAGAGAAGTTTAGGCTTCAAGCTAGATCAGGCCATAGAACCCGAGCCTAAAATTGAACTTAGTTTAAATCCTAAATTAAAAAAGTCTAAGTTTGCATGAAGCCTAAATTTAGATATAAAGCTCAAGCTTAGCCTTAAATTTGATTGTTTAAAGCCAAACATATTGACATTAAGCTTGACTAAGCTGGGTTAGGCTATTTTTTTTTCTCTGCCTACAACTAATGGGGTTTTTTTTCATCATTATGTTTGCCTAAAGTTAACGAAGAAAGGATTTATATATGTCTTGTTGGGCCCCGATTCTTTCTCTCGGAAAAATAAGTTCAATAATTTGATTTTGAGGATTTCATTGTGTAGATTATGATTATTAATGATGGGATTTAGTGACAGGTGATTTATTTGGGATGCATAATGGAATTTAGAAGTCTAAATAGGAATTATTGCTAAATTGGTAAAAGCATAAGATGGTGTTAGAATAATTATAAATTGAAGGAATTTTATTGAAGTAGAGTTTGTTACATAGGGTGTTAGAATTTAAATAGAATAAGTTAAATTGAAAGAGCATTTAGGAAGTTAAATATGTGTTTAAGGCTTTAGGTTATTTAAGTGGGCTTTTAGCCCTTTCCAATGGTCATGGCCTTTTTAAATGAAAGAGTAAAAGAAAGTCTTTGGGCTAGAGCCCAATTAGGTGGATAAGTAAGGGAATGAAGAAATTAAAGGAGGGAAAGATGAAAATTTGGAAAATTCAATTTAGGAGGGAAGATGAAAAATTTGGTGAAAGTTCAAGTCCAATTAATTTGAATAAGGCTTGTAAGAAAAGCTTATGAAACTTGTAAAGGAAGTATTTTAAGTGGGTCCATTTAAGTGGCAATTATCTCTTTAAAAAAAAGAAAAAGAAAAAGAAAAGGAAATAAAGCAAAATGGAAAGATAGGAAAAGAAGTGTGGCCGTTTAAATAATGTGAGGGCTTAGGTTTTAAGTTATAAAAAGAAGGTTAGGTTAAATTATAAAAGGGAAGCTTGTATTTTTTTAAAAAAGGAAAAGAAGAAGTCTCCTAAGGCTAATAAGAAAGCCAACGAAAATGGAAAGGGAATGAGGCTTAAACTATGTCGTTTTTTTTAGCTTGGTGTTAAGTGACTTAGGCTATTTTTCTAGAAGCATCACCGAATTTGTTATGAGAAAGGAGAGAGGCTCGTATTTCACAAAGAAAAAGAAGGGAGTTCGAAAATGCAAAGAAGGAGCAAAGGAGAGAAGGTTTCGGCTAGCTAAGGAAGAAGAAGAGAGGAAAAGAAGAGAAGTTTTCGAACCCATCAAAGAAGAAAAGAGAAGATGGAGTTTCAGCCATGAGATAGGAAGAAGAAGAAGAAGAAGAAGAAGAAGAAGAAAAGATGATTTCGTGGGAGCCTCTTCAAAGGTCTTTTAAGGCAAGTGGAGATTGGAAAAGAACAATTTGACCAATTGCAAAGCCAAAGGATAAGAGGTGGGTGATTCTTAATACTTGAGATAATAAGTATGGTAAAGTTTTTATAATAAATGCAAACTAATGTTTTCCACGGACTTTGAATGTTTGTATGAATTACATTTTGTGATGTTTTTCATTTGTATGTAATGTTCTTTGATTGCGAATCTCTGTTAGAATCCTTTGTATAATGTTTTGTTATATGAAGAATATGAGAATTTGTGATTTCGGAAAAGATTGCCATTTTGGCAAATTATGTGAATATGAATTATTGAAATGGCCATTGTGGCAAAATTTTTATGAATCGTGTAATGACGTGAAAATGCATGATTGTTTTGGGTTTGAAGTGATCCCCTCTGTTAGCAAGTGCGCACTTGTCTTTATAGGCTTCGCCAGCCTGCCCGCTAGTGGCACAGGAGCTCCGGAATCGGACTCCCCTCTGTTCACGGCTACACATGGCCGCTTGGCGGACATGTGTAGTACGTCCTGTTAGGATCACTCAAACCACTTGTTAGATGATTATGTGCTATGGTGTTATGATTGTTGACCTTGTAAATGTGCTTATGTGTTATTGTGTAATATTGTTGACTTTGCAGTTGACTTTGCAAATTAATTGAAATGTTGTATTCTGTGAAAAGATTTGAAAAGTGAAATGTTTTTCTTACTGTGACTTTGTACGAAAGAAAAAGAATGAATGAATAACGGTTTTCGCTTATTTCTCATTTATTAAGTTTTAACCCACTGAGCCGTCGAGCTCACCCCATTTTTCCCCTCCACAGGTTTTTAGGCGAGAAAATGAGTTCCGCATCGGAATTGAGGAAAATCCGATGCATTTGGATTTTAAAGTCGCATGATTTGATTCTTCATTTCTTTCATTTTGTTCATTTGGATGTATCGGGCTAAATGCCTTTTAAGTAATGTATTTGTTTATGTCCATGTAATTAGTAAGGTTTTGAAGTTTCAGATGTAATGTATAAGTTTCCTAAGCTTACATGGTTGTAAGATTAGAAATGAGAAAAACAAGAATGGTTTGGTATATCTTTAGAATTCAAATGATAGAAATGCTTAAGATTGCGATGTGGCCCCGTGAGTGGAAATGGGCTGTGTTATTGAGTTTGTTGGAAGATAGAAGTGTTTTTGTGCAGGTAGAAGTTAGGTTGGAACTTTTGGGCTAGATCAAATTTTAGGGGAGGTGCTGTCCATTTTTTTTAAAAATGGGCAGCCACCTTGTATTGTGTTTTAGAGC
>JANZLH020396645.1:0-10885 GCA_026770325.2 Erythroxylum fimbriatum
GTTTTCTCTTAATTATAACTGACTAGAAACACGTATTCTAGCATTCTTATTAAACAACAACCTAGATACGATTATAAATTCAATTGAATAATAGCTTTAAGAATCTAGAAACCAATGAGTAAGATAATACATATACGACATGCAATTAATCAAGATGAATATCTTCGTAGAATTTCCAACTCTAACATAAAGAAGGTAATCCTAATTGCTACTTGTGATTAACGAAACTGAATGTCATATTTCATTAATCTAGCTGTTGGACGAATCAATCCCTAGTTGCGCACCTAGAAATCAATCAATTCAGTTAGAAAAAATAATGCAGAAGATATTCAATATTCATTAGTGAACATACTTTATTGAAACATCTCACACATAATAGGTGATAACAAGGTTTCCCTCAACTAAGAAAATAAGTTCAGCTATTCATAACGAAAGTAGAAATCAAAGAAATAACAACACAACGAGTCTCCATCCTTGGTCTTTCTTGAAAAATACGAAAATACTAGAAGAAAAAGTGCAAAAAATGTAGAGAAACTAAATGAGAAAAACTGCATAAAATTTTCAATTATTCTAAAACAAGGACTGTCGTGAACAGTCACGTTTTTGGTCTTTTGATGCTTCCCGATCGCTTCCTTTTCCATCCTCTCTTGCAGATCACGTCTTCCATATGTTCAGATTGTGAATCTCCACTGATCTGATCTTAAAAGATTGTGAAAATCTCAAAAGAATCAGATATAAATTTGAAATCAGATCTGCAGATTTTTCTTTTTCATCCTTGCACGTGCCCACGCTTAGTCACTGAAATTGCTGCCAAACTTGAAATTTCAGATTTTCTTCATTTCTTTTGCATCTTTTTGATTCAATTTCATCTCTAAGGTGTTGAAAATTATCTCAGAACAATTATAAGACAATTCCATTAATTTTGAATAATAATTTCAACACATTAAAGAGAATTAAATACAAAATAGCACATATTGATAACTTAACAAATTCCCCCACACCAAACCTTTGCTCGCCCTCGAGCAAACATGTCAAACCATTACACTCAGTCCATTCATCCTTCATAAGATTTAGTGCACACAATACATTAACTTGGGTCAGTAAGACTTATGTTGCAACACATATCATAATCATTTTTCACCGATACAAAAAAAAACACATTCAAAATAAGAAATCTTTTTTCAAAAGCAAATATGAAATCAAAATGAATTATTTTCATGGATTTCTCTCTTACACTCAAGTGTTTGAGGTCAAAGTTTTTCTCTCAAATGTCTCTTTAACATATTGCACTACCATAGGCTTGCAAATTTACCAGTTATCATTCATTCAGATTATATGGGCTAATAGATCATAAGGACTTTATTAAGGGTTATAATGGGACTAGGTTCAAAGGTAAGGTTAAAAAAATTGGTAAAGGGTTGATCACAAGCATTCACAAAGTATCAAGTAAAAGGGACACTCAAATTAAAATTCTGAGACAAGCATGAATAAAAAGGACTACAACTACTCATTACTAACTAGTACTACTATGCTTTATTCTTCTTTTTCTGTTTTTTTTTCTTTTCTTTCCTTTTTTCTTTCTTTTTCTCTTTTTCTCTTTTTCTCTTCGAATAATGCTAAGAACAAGGGACAACAATAAAAATAAGAGAAAATAATAAACACATAAGTAGAGGCACCTATAAAAATATCTCATAACATAATACAGAACAAAAGTCCCAAATTACTCAATACTTCATTCAACTTGTGATGGGTAAGGCTAATGGGGTTTTTGGGTTTCATTGTAAAGTGTTTGATTTCAATCAAGGTTAAAGGCTAAAAAATGTTTGCATAACTAGGTGAGTCATTTGTAAGCTAAAGGGTTTAAAAACAAGGATGGCCTTAATCATTTCTATATCCCATGTAATCAAACAAATTCAATCCGGTTCAATGCAAGTTTTGAAGGCAAACATGACTAGAGGAGCATCACACAATTCAAAGAAATATTATAACATAAAGATGATGTCATTTAGGCTCAAATTTTGCTCACAGTTTCAACTTAAGAATTCATTTCAATTTCACACATTACCTCATCACTCAAACGTCAAAATTTTAACTAAGTACACAAGATCAACTATTGAAATCAATCAACATGTTTCACTTAAGATTCACTTAGCCCAATTTAATTTCATGCATATACTCAATCTCATCCAAACTAATATAACAAAGCTTCATGGATTAACATGCAACAATCATGCAAAAATCAACAAAAATCACACAAAAACTGAAAAATAGTCACACATAAAAACTCCAATTATTTCCCCCACACCTAGATCAACATTGTCCTCAATGTTAAAGAAGCACATATATAAAGGAAAAAGTGAAAGAAAGCTTCTTTATTATGGAAGTGCCGAAATTAAAGTGTTGGCGGATGTGGCAGTTGGAATCCTTCATACTCCCAACAAGCCATCCAATTGTGCTCCAAACGGTGCATTTTTTGTTCGATCCTACTGAGACGATCCTCCAAATCGGTGTCTCACTATTGGTGGGTACTAGTTTAAGCTAATGGAGTCTGACTTCGTGCTGCTGATGATCTCATAATAGGAAGGGTGGATGGGCCCAAAATAGTGAAAGCGATGTGGCCAAGACTAAAATCCACAATTCCCATCCTGCTCAAACAACCTAAGTCCAACAGTTATATACTACAAGCTACATTCATGTCAGTATTATCAAGATCCAATAATTCCAAATTATTGGCCAATTGTGTAATATATGAACCAAGGATCAAAGGTTTGGATTTCTTATGCAACACCGATTGAAATTGCGTGATAAACCAATAACCTAAATTCACAAGAATGTGTCTACCCATGCACCAAAGGAAATAGAATTCTACTTTTGACAATGTTCCCGCAACATATTTACGACCCGAAAAATTGTATGCCAACAGTCTATGGATGATTTTAAAAATAGGATTGCTAAGAAAGGAACTCTTAGAAATACTAACATTATATGGATTTGTATCAACAGACTATTGACTCCATAATTCCAATGCATTAAAGTCTTCATAATAGTCACATTTAGCATTGATAAACAACTTAGTCTCAATTTCAACAGTTGAAACAAAACCCATAGCAACATTGAATTCAGCAATCAAAAACACAAATTATTTTCCCATCAATCGAAATTCAACAACCTCTTTCGTGAACACGTTAAACTCATCAGTACAATTAAATTGGAATGTGCTATAGAATTCCCTAGATAATTCAACAAATTTAAGGCAATTAATTCTAGCAAACACATCCAACCAATTAGACCCATCAATGCTTCAAGCGTGTCAGAAAGAATAGACTTACAAGGATAAATTTTTTGTTTACTTAGTTGTTGGAATCGTGTTGTATCTTCGGGTACTCGGAAAGATGTTTTCGACTTCTCTACCCCTCCTTGCCCTTTGGAGTGTTCGTGGTGTTGGAGTAGCAAGTGCGTGCACTTGGGCTGTTGCAGGAGGTGGTTTGGTGGTGTTTGGAGTGGGTTGTGGTGGAGGAAAATTAGCAGCAAATTGTATAGGCGTGGCTAGTCTACGAGAATCACTCTTCTTCCTTGGCATTGTGCTAACTTTGTGAAAAACAACCTGCAATGGCATAAGGCAACAACAAGCTTAACAAAATCACAAGTTAGGGTTGGTTGGTGGGTTGTCGATGAAGACTAGGATAGAATGTGATTGAGTGGCTGGCAAGTGTGATTGAATGTCCAAGAGGTGACTGTTGATGTGTGGTAGCTGCAATTTGAAACAATAAGAACAAAACTCGATGAAAAAAGAAGAGGGAAAAGAGAGGGAGAAATAAGGGGCGGCAGGAAAAACCAAAAATTTCATTTTTTTTAGTTTTTAAAATGAAAAAATGTAATTAATGAAATTTTGAATTTAAATTCCTACTAAATGAAATCAACATAATGACATAAAAATAAAAATTGCTAAAAATAAATATCATATACAAACCTGAAAATTTTAGGGGTTCCCCCAAATGTTCTTCTTTAAAGTCTTTAGCTGGACATGTTTCTTTACTTACCTGATCAGAAATAGGTTGGGAGTACCAACTCTATTTCTCCACTCTCTCGACTGAAAAGTTTTCACAATATGACTTTAGGCGATGTCTGTTAACTTTAAATACCTTCGAGGTATCTAAACTCTGAATTTCTACCGCACTATGAGAAAAAACGTTAGTAACAATAAACGGTTTAAGCCAACAAGATCATAATTTTCCTGGAAATAACTTAAGCTTCGAATGATAAAGAAGAAATTTTTGTCCGATTGAAAAATGTTTCCTATAAATCATTTTATCATGAAAAGCTTTAGTTTTTTCCTTATAATTTTTTCGCATTTTCATAAGCCTCATTACGAATCTCCTCTAATTCTTGCAATTGCAATTTCCTATTGTTACTAACCTCCACCTGATCCATATTCAACTGCTTCATAGCCCAATAAGCTCTGTGCTCTATTTCCATAGGTAAATGACAAGACTTACCGAAAACTAACCTATAAGGCGACATACCTATAGGAGTTTTGTACACAGGTATGCCCACAAAGCATCGTCCAATCATATACTCCAATCCTTTCAGTTCGGATTCACCGCTTTCTCTAGTATGGATTTGACCTCTCTATTTGACACCTCAGCTTGCCCATTTGTCTGCGGATGGTAGGTGGTAGAGACTCAGTGTGAGATACTACATCTTTTCATCAAAGCTTCAAAAATCTTGTTGCAGAAATGGGTTCCTCAATCGCTAATGATAGCTCGAGGCATTCCGAACCTAACAAAAATATTGATTTAATAAAATCTATAACAGTTTTAGAGATATAATAGCCTTAGCTTCAATCCATTTCGAAACGTAATCCACAACTAAAAAAAAGTAGTTCTTACCAAAGGAGGTAGGAAAAAGACTCATAAAGTCTATTCCCCAAACGTCAAAAATCTCACATACCAGAATGTTCGTAAGTGGCATTTGATTCCTCGATCCCAAGTTACCTGTTCTTTGACAATGATCGCAAGACTTGCAAAACATGTAAGAGTCATAAAATAACTTAGGTCAAAACAGTCCACATTCTAAAATTTTGCGACCAGTTCTTTTAGGACCAAAGTGTCCTTCACACATAGATGAATGACAAAAATGTAAAATTGATGGAATTTTATCATCTGTGACACATCTCTTAACAATCTGATCAGAACAAATTTCCAAAGGTGAGGCTCATCCCAAATATAATATCTAGCCTCTTGCTTGATTTTATCTCTCTCGCCTCTAGATAAATCACTAGGTAAAGACTTAGTTACTAAAAAGTTTACTATGTCCGCATACCATAGAATTACCTATTGAATTGCGAAGAGGCTCTCATCTAGAAACTTGTCGTGAAGAACATCAGACGTGGTACTCGATGTGATCCTGCTTAGGTGATCGGCCACCAAATTTTCTTCTCCTTTCTTGTAATGAATTTCCATGTCAAATTCTTGGAGCAGTAATATCCATCGAATTAATCTCGGCTTGGCTTCTTTCTTGTTCAACAAATACTTCAGAGCTGCATGGTCGGAGTAGATGATCACCTTCGTTCCCAACAGGTATGACCTAAACTTTTCTAACCCAAAGACGACTAAAAACTCCTTCTCCATCGTATAATAATTTGTTTGGGCATCATTAAGTATCATAGAGGCACAATAAATAACATGAGGTACTTTGTCTACCTTTTGGCCCAGCACGACACCAACTGCATAATCTAAAGCATCGCACATCAACTCGAAAGGCATGTCCCATTGCGGTGGCTGAATAATCGACGTTGTAGTGAGTCGCTCCTTGAGTTCATCAAGAGCACTTTTGCATGGCTCATCGAAATCAAATTTCACATCTTTTTGGAGCAATCTACACATGGGATGCGCAATTTTAAAGAAATCCTTGATAAATCGCCGATAAAATCCTGCATGACTAAGAAAAGAACGGACTTCCCACACATTCGCAAGGTAAGATAAAGATCGAATAACATCTATCTTTTCCCTATCGACTTCAATTCCTTTTGACAAAACAGTATGGCCCAAAATAATTCCTTGATCAACCACAAAATGACACTTTTCATAATTTAAAACCAAATTAGTTTCAATTCAACGCTTTAGCACTTTTTCAAGGTTGACAATGCATGTTTCAAACGATTACCCATATATCGCGAAATTATCCATAAAAATTTCCCATATACCGTGAAATCATCCATAAAAATTTTCATGCAATTTTCCACAAGATTGGAAAAAAATTTTACCATACACTGTTGAAATGTCGCGGGTGCATTGAATAATCCAAATGGCATTCTTCGGTAAACGAAGGTGCCGAATGGACATGTGAAGGTTGTCTTCTCCTGATCTTTAGGTGCCACCAAAATCTGGTAATATCCTGAATAGCCATCTAAACAACAATAGTGAGATTTATCCACGAGTCTTTCAAACATTTGATCAATAAATGGAAATGGAAAATGATCTTTTCCTATAATCAATACATACCCTCCAACCATTTTGAACACGAGTGGGTATTAACTTATCATCGCTATTTTCAATCACAGTCACACCAGTTTTGTTCGAGTTGGACTGGACTTACCTAGTTACTATTTGAATCGGATAAATGATGCCCGCGTCAAGAAGCTTCAAAATTTCTTTCTTCATCACTTCCATCATAGGTGGGTTTAGATGACGTTGTGGTTGCCTCACCTCCTTTGCTTCATCTTCCATCAAAATTCGGTGCATGCAGATAGTGGGGCTAATACCTTTTAAATTAGCTACTGTCCAGCCAAAAGCTTCTTTATTCTCCTTTAATATGTTAACCAGCTGACTTTCCTGCACATCTGAAATTTGATTAGAAATAATAAGAGGTAATGTGTCTTGCTCACCTAAAAAGATGTACTTCAATTAACTAGGTAGGCTCTTTAATTCCAATATTGGTGGACTAGTCAACAACAGCAATAACTTGTCTAAATGTCTAGACATTTTAATGGACGTTAGCTGCTGAAGGGATGGTTCGGTTGTCTCCATGTATGATGACGTCTCCATTGGTTCACCAGCCAATGTCATTTTCTCCCTTTCTTTCTAATGATATGCGTGTTTCAATTGTTCCCTGGATAATGCCGATTCCTCACCTCCTTGCCAAGTTAATGTATTCTCCCTTTGTTTGCTAGATAATGCAAATTCCTCACTTCCTTGCCACCTTGACGCCTTTTCCATTACCAAAATCATTTCAACTTCATCTTTGTCTTCCGAAACCCAATTCTCCTGCATCCATGTATCAATAAAATCCACATAAACAATAGATTGTTCATCATCCCGAATTTTCATGGTATTATAAATATTGAACTTAATTAAGTCATGATCAAATTCCATAGTTAAAGATCCATCATGAACATCTATTTTGGTTCTAGTCGTTTTCAAAAACGGCCTTCCGAATAAGATCAGAGTGGAGGAAGATGCGTCATCGGTGCCCATCTATAAAATGTAAAAATCAGCTGAAAAAAGCATGTTCCCTACTTGAACCAATATGTCTTCTAACACACACTTCGGATAAGCATTTGAGAGATCTGCTAATTGAATCACTACGTTAGTTTCTTTAAGAGGTCCAAAATTTAAAGATTTATACACATCGTATGGCATAACGTTTATAGATGCACTTAAATCTAACATAGCTCTTTCAATCCACAAATCACCAATTTGGCATGGGATAGTAAACATACCTGGATCTTGACATTTCTGTGGAAGCTTTTTCTTTTGCAAAATCGCTGAAACGTTTTCTCCCAATTGCACTTTCTCACCAAATTTTAATTTCCTCTTCGACGTACAAAGCTCCTTAAGGAATTTAGAATATCGTGGAATCTATTTAATTTCATCAAGGAGAGGAATATTTACCTGAACTTTTCAGAAAGTCTCCAAAATCTCCTTCTCTTGTTCTTCGTTCTTTGCTTTTGCAAATCAACTTGAAAAAGGAGGCGGAAACACCTTGTTTTGCACCCCTTTTTGTGCCAATTCAGGTTGTGAAGGTGCTATTATGTGTAATTTCTTCCTCTACCTCTCTTCTGGAATTTTTCGGAAGTGGTTCCTAAAGTTCCTTACCACTTCGCAATGTGATAGCCTTCACACTTTGCCTTAGATTGATCTCCGATTATGTTGGAAAATTTCAAGAAGTTCTCACTTCCAATCGATTTATGGTAGTTGCCATTTGGCTTATTTGATTTTTGATATTCCTTTATTGATTTTCAATATTTTGGATACTTGCTTCAATACTCTGCTGAAACGTCAAAGTGTTAGTGGTCAAAGATTGAAATACGTCTTCCAAAGAAGTCTTACCTTCGGCATTTGATGTTATATTTTGATTTTGCCGAGGCGCATACAGTTGTCTAAACTGCTGAAAATTTGTGGTTGTTTACTGCCCTTGAGGATTCCCATATTGCAAATTTGGTTGATCGCACCACCCCGGATTGTGGGTGTTAGAAAATGGGTCGTACTTCCTTTGACTCGGCCCAGCAAATCCTCCCACGGCATTCACTTGCTCTGTGTTTTCCTCCTCCAAAATCGGACAGAAATCAGTAGAATGTCCTAACATTGAATATATGACACATACCTTTGCTTCTTCTTTCTTCGTGACTGCCAATTGTCGCACCAAATAAGTAAAGTCATCCAATCTCTTCTCCAACGTGGTCACGTTAACTTTATTCATGCCTTTTGATCCATGCCCAGTACGTATTCCGAATTGTTGAGTGTTGGAAGCCACGTTTTTGATGAATTCCCTTACAGCCGCCAGCATTTTATCAACTAAAGCACCACCGCTTGCAACGTCGATCATACTCCTATCTGAAAGCAAAAGTCCATCGTAAAAATATTGAATCAATAGTTGTTTGGTTATTTGGTGGTCTGGACAGCTAGCGCAGAGTTTCTTGAATCTTTCCAAATACTTGTAGAGTGTTTCTCCCGTGTGTTGACGAATTCCACAAATTTCTTTGCGAATATTGGCTACTCTCGATGCTAGAAAATATTTATCAAAGAAAAGCCTCTTCATTTCAGCCCACGTTTGCACATTTTCTCTAGCTAAATAATACAACCAATCTTGAGTATCGTCTTTAAGGGAAAATGGGAAGGCTCTCAACTTAATCTACTCTTCCGTCACATTCGTCGGCTTCATTCCCATTCAAACTACATCGAATTCCTTCAAGTGCTTGTATGGATCTTCTCCCAGTAAACCCCTGAAAATAGGTAATAATTGAATCAGCCTAGATTTTAATTCAAAAGTATTGTTATCACCCAAATTCGGGAAGTTGATGCAGTGTGGCTGTTGCACGTCCGTTGGCACGACTAGTTCGCGAAGAGTGCAATTTGCTGCCATTCTTTCCATTTTTTGCGTTTGTTTCTGATGTTGGGTTTGTTTACACAGTCTTTTGGCTGTCTTCTTGATCTCAAGATTGTACTGCAAATTCTCTGATTGGTTTGAACGCGTAACGTACATAAACCATGAAAAATTTCCTGGTAACGGCGCCAAAATTTGATACTGCTGTCGCCTGCAACCAAATTCAAAAGAAATCACTTCCGTTAATACAATTTAATGTAGTAGTGGTAAGTCAATATCGTTCCCATAAGGAACCTTGACGGTAAAGGACTTACGAATTCAAACAAAACAAAGTAACAAAATTAGAGGGGGGTTTAATTAACGGAAAAATAAGAAAAATTATAAGAAAAATCACAAATCGAAAGCAATAATTGGATATGAAAAATTAATGGGAAATACCTTGGATTTCAGGTCACCGATGTTATCACGCTAATATAGATCCTCGATATAAAATTGCAATCATTAACAAACGTTCATTAGGGTTGTTTTCTCTTAAGTGTAATGACTACAAACATGTATCCTAACATTCTTATTAAACAACAACCTAGATATGATCATAGATTTAATTAAATAATAGCTTTACGAATCAAGAACCAATGAGCAAGCGAAATACATGTACGACATGCAATCAATCAAGTGAACATCTCCTTAGAATTTCTGACTCAAACGTAAAGAAGGTAATCCTAATTGCTACTTGTGATTAGCGAAACTGAACGTCATATTTCATTAATCTAGCGATTGAACAAATTAATCCCTAGTTGTGCACCTAAAATTAACCAATTCAATTAAAAAGAGTAATTCGCAAGATATTCAATGTTCATCAATAACATGAACTTTATTCAAAACATCTCACACATAATAGCGGATAACACGAATCCCCTCAACTAAGAAAATAAGTTTAGCTACTCATAATAGAATCGAAAAGCAAAGAAATGACAAAGCATATGGTCTCCATCCTTGATCTTTCTTGAAGAATACGAAAATATGGAAGAAAAGGTACAAAAAATGCAACAAGACTGAAGAGAAAAGATGCAGAAAATGAAATCTATCCTAAAACAAGGCTGCGTGAACAGTAATTCTCCCCCTTTTATGCTTTTTTTCCCTCTATCTTTCCTTGATTTTCAGCAGATAATGTTGAAGTGAATCATACGTTAATATAGATTTAATAATCGATATACAAATGCACAAGAAGAGGGGTGTTGAATTGTGTATTCTTTTTCACTGATCCCCTTTTTAACAATTTCTTTAAAACATGTTCTTTTCTCAAACTACTGAAAATCAATATTGTAAAATATTTTCTAAATTCTCGTATGAAAACAGTAAGATTAAAAGTTCAAAGTTGAGAGAGTTGAGAGTTGAGAGAGAGATAGTGAGCTAATGTCGACACAACAGATTTATATTGGTTCACCCCAAACTGTGGGCTACGTCCAATCCTCAGAGATCTTTATGAGATTTCACTATACTTCACAACGTTACAAGTATTCTTTGACTCCGAGCCTCTTCAGGTCTCTTACAACAAGTA
>JANZLH020396814.1:0-10865 GCA_026770325.2 Erythroxylum fimbriatum
TTCGATTAAAAACTAATGACAAAACATATGGGGTATAAATATCTTAAATTACTCAAATTAATTAAATTCAATTTAAATTAATAATTTAAGATAATTATAATAAATTATTATTTTATATTCATTTTAATTAGTTCGATTTAAGTTTAAGAGTTGAGTTGAATCGTCGTATAAAATATTTGATTGGTACAAGCCTGATGCTTATATCAAGTGCATTTCGTTGTTGATTTTAACTTGAATTTAAGAAAATGAGTTTTTCCCCCTAAAAACTAATAACTATAAGATGTTTTTATAAAAATTTTAAAGATTAAGGAGTTTTTTTAAATTTCTTTTTTTATCTCTTTTAAAATTGCAGATTAAGGGTTACATTACGAACAACAATCCCGATATTACTATTCCACAATTTAAGATCTTACTTAACGTAAAACAAAAACAGATAATTTTAATTTTCAATGTCTCCAGATACATAGATTGTTATATATAAGAATTATTGTTCTTCTGGCAGGGAAGGCGTGAATGTGAAGGGTTTTTTTGCTTGGTCATTGTTGGACAACTTTGAATGGAATTCAGGTTACACAGTAAGATTTGGGATCAACTTTGTTGATTATAAGAATGGATTGAAAAGATACCCAAAGCATTCAGCTAAGTGGTTCAAGAGATTCCTGAAGAAGAAGTATTAGGCACACCACCATATAAAAACATATATGAACTTTGTCAAAGGAGATGATGAAACAGAAGAGGCTCGATGATTTTCATAATTTTTAGTTATTGTTTTATGTTTTACGTTATGATGAGTATGAAAACAAAGAAAAACATTGTCTTAACGTTTATGGCTTAACGATTGTCTTGCAATATGTATTAAAGAGATTTTATCATTATAAAAGATATTTAGAAAGGCAAATACATTTCATTCACATTGAACATAAGATACATATATAGAGTTTACAAGAGTTTAATGTAGGATAAGTCTAAATAATGTTTATCTAAACTGTTGGATAAGTTTAGATAATCATAATATGTAACAAACCAAATAATAATGGTTATAATAGATATGGACTCTAGTTATCCTTATCACCATCCCGCAAGTTGAACTGGTCTTGGCAAGACATTCAGCTTGTTTTCTAAATGATGAAAACGATGATTTCATAACAGTTTGGTTAAAACATCAGATAGTTGATCTGTAGCTACAATATAACGTATTTGAAGTTCTTTTGTAGCAACTTTATCCTGCACATGATGAAATTCAATTTTGGTATGTTTACACCGTGTATGAAAAATAGGTGTAGCAATAAGATTACTACTTGGATTATCACACCACAAAATAGGAGAGGATGTTAAAGGAATACCAATTTCTTGCATAACCGATTGTAACTAGTTTAACTATGTTGCAATAGTAGCAACAACATGATACTCAGCTTTGGTAGATGATTTGGCCACCAATGATCTTTGTTTCCTTGATTCCCATGATATTAAATTGTTACCAACATAAATAGTAAAACCTATGGTACTCTTACTATCATTAATGTTGCCTCCCTAATCAGAGTCATTGTAAGCCAAGATAGGAAAAAAACTTAAGCATAGCATCTCAACAAAATATCATGATCAATAGTGCCAATAAGATATCTAAGTATTCATTTAATTGTTGTTCAGTGCTACATGAATTGAGAAATCTTGTAGACTGCATAACAAATATCAAGACAAGTTAAAACAAGGTATTACAAGCCTCCAACAATACTTCGATAAAGATTAGTGTCCAAAAAAGAAGTCCCATAATGAATACTGAATTTTCTTTGTCATAAGTTGGTGTAACAACACTATTTGCATCCTCTATATAAGCTTTGTTCAAAAAATCCTTTATATATTTGGACTGATTGAGTAACAAACCATCTGAAGTCCAATGTGTCTCCATGCACAAAACGTAAGACAGAAGTCCTAAACCATTTTATGTAAAGGATTGTTGGAGAGATTGAATTATGTTGGTGACCACATAACTATTGTTTCTCATGATAATAATATCATTAACATATGATATAACAAACAAAAAACTTGAACCAAACCATGATATAGGATGATGTTGGATAAATCGTAATAACAATCACGCTCAGAATCACACACTCAAAGCACCGAAAATAAAGAAAAAAATGAAACAAAGATTTAACGAGATTCGGCTAATGATGCCTACGTCCTCGGGCAAGAGCAGAGAGAATTTCACTATGAAGAAAACGATACAAATGGAATCCTTACATTTAGGTTTTTCATTTTTTTAAATAATAAACCCCTATGTGTCCTAAACCAAACCGATCTAACCGAACTGGTCCTATCAAAACCTCTTATGTGGCCCAAGCCCTTTCGCTTCCAACACAGATTTCTATTTTTCTCTAATTCGGGTCAGGTCGCCATTCAGATCCACCAAATTTCAAGACAAAATAACAACAGATGAAGAGAGAGGTATCGATCTTTGAACCCTTGAAACCAAGGTTGATCAAAGCATTCGTCAAACACTTAAAATCATAGTCGAGGTGTCTGTTTTAATTCATAAATAGATTTTTAAAATTTATAAACATAGTTTGGATATGGAGGATGAACATACCTTTCGGTTGTTGCAGGAAGACATTCTTATCAAGTGAACCATGCAAAAAGGCATTAGAAACATCCAATAATCCAATCTCCTAATTACTAGATAAGGCATATGATAACAAAAGACGGATAGTGGCAGGTTTAATAACTGGACTAAAAGTGTTTGTGTAATTCATAGCTAGTCGTTAATTGAATCTCTTTGCCACTAACCACGCTTTGTAGCTATCAGTGGAACCATTTGGCTTTCAGTTGAAACAAAATACTCATTTGCATCCAATTATATTATCAACTTGAGAAGGAGCCATTAAAACCTAAATGTTGTTGTGGTTCATCGTGTTATACTCTTCTATCATTGCTTGTATCCACTTTTAGATTGACTAGCTGATTTGTAAGTTGATGGTTCAATTTTACAGAAGGTAAAAAATTGACGAGGATTAAGAGTACAAGTTTTAGATCTAGTAACCACAGGATGTTGACGAGGTAGTGCAGTAATATTAGAATTATAACGAGTTAAGTCAATAATTAAAGGCAATCCAGATGATGTTATAGAAGAGCTATTGGGTGATGTACCATATGGCTTTCACTTGATACAATGTACCCATTTGTATCCAATTATATGATTTGCTTAAAAAGGAGGTACTAAAACCCAAGCATTGTGAATCATCGCATTATACTTTTCTGTCATTAGTTGTCTCCACTTTTCAGATTCATTGGCTTATTTATAAGTTGATGGTTCAATTTTAGAGGAAGTAAAAAATTTACGAGGCTTAAAAGTACCATTTTTAAATCTAGAAACTATAGGATGTTGATGAGGTAATGTAGTAATATAAAAAATGTAAAGAGTTAAGTCAACAATTAAACGCAATTCAGATGATGTTGTAGGAGAGAAAGAACTGGTGATTTATATGGCACAAGTAAGGAATTTATCAACGATGGGTGTTATGGTGGGACTAGGTAACGTAGGTGGATGGTTTATGGGTGGTGTGGGTATGTTAGCTAAGGAAATAAAAGGGAGATCAATAGTGGGTATGGCATGAGGTTGAGATGACGTTGATGTATGGTGTGTGGGTTGGGTAGATGATGTTTTCCTTGTAGTAAAAGGTGTTTTCGGGAAGTTGGAATTAGTTAAGGTAGTTGCATTAGGCAAGGACTGAGGTAATGGTGGTGAGGTAGAAGTGTGAGCGAATCGTGATGGTAAAAAAAATAGTGGTTAGTGAGGAATCATGAATATTGAAACTCGTCATGGAAGATTTGGAAAATGGAAACTCTTGTTCATCGAAAACAACATGACGTGAGATAACAAACTTTTTAGATTCAAGATCAAGACAATAGAAACCTTTATGAAGTTTGCTACATCCTATAAAAACACAATGTTTAGAACGAGGTGTTATGTGAAACATAAGGTCGTAACCAAGGATAATACAAGCATCCAAAAATATGTAAATTATTGTAATCAGGACTTTATCGAAAAAGAATTTGATACAAGTTAGAATGAAAAAGAATAGGTATAGGCAATCGATTTATTATGTAAACTGTAGTATCAAAAGCATAAGTCCAATAATCTATGGAAACAATGGAATATTGAAGTAAAGCCAAACCAGACTCTATAATATGTCGGTGTTTTCTTTTCGCACATCCATTATGTTTTGGAATTTTAAGACAGGAACCATGTTAAGTTATTCTATTTTCAAGTAAATATAATTACAAGGCTTGATTTTTCCTCCCCAATCAGCTTGAAAGATTTTTATTTTTTGATCAAAAAAAAATTCTACAATATAATGAAACTTGATAAAAATGCTAAGCACTTCAAATTTGTATTTAATAAAACAAATCCAAAAATATTTCGAATAATGATCATAGAGTAGTACATAATATCGGTTGCCATCCACAGAAGGAACAAGAAATGGGTTGGGTGGCATCCATGTATCCTCCAAGGGGGTATTTGGGTGTTACAATGGACCCCAAAGATTAGAACAAATTAAATCAAGTGGACCATTAGCTTTAAAATGAGAGACTGTAAAAGGTAACTTATGACTCTTAGTGACACTACAAGCATGACAAAGACTCGATTTATTAGGAGAAATAAAAAGAATTTTATTTTGCTGAAGAGCTTACTGAACTATTTGATAATTTGCATGTCCCAAACGCTAATATCACTACCTTAGAGTGTAAGTCATTGTGGTAAAAGGATTACGAGGCTGTTGAATGGATTCTAATAACATAGAATATAGACCATTATCATTATGGCCTAAATGAAGGAGCTCCTTTGTGTGGATATCCTTAATCATGAAACAATTGGGAAATAATTAAACAAAAATGTTAATTGGCGTTAATAAAAGCATAAATAGACAATAAATTCAAACAAGAAGAAGGAATGCTTAATACATTATGAAGCTGAAAAGAATTATCCGACAATTGACAAAAAGATGAACCAACATGAGAGATAAGAAGGAATTTACGATTACCAATTTGATTGCTTAAGGATGTTGATACTCATTATAAATGGTAAGATTTTCTAAATCAAGAGTAAGATTGTGAATTGCTCCAATGTCCAAGATCCAAGATTAAGGTTGCATAGTTGATGTTGCCAGATTAAAAGCCGGTTTAACTTGGTGTAAGTTTTGTTATCATGGATTTGTGGCTCTATAATGTGTATGACCAAACCCTTTACAATTATGACACTGAATATTGTCTACCAAATTGCTAGTTATGTAAGAATTGTGAGGAAGCTTATGTGAAGATCGAAAATTTCCACACAAAAAAGTACCAACAGTGGATAGATCTCTACCACGTGTCATCACTTGATTTCTTTCTCTACCACGAGATGAATATCCTCTCATAATTGAATTCACATAGTGAGTTGTGGGTTGTATAAGTGGCTTCGCATCTATTTTAGCAGCAAGATTCTCCTCTTCGCTAAGTAATAATCCATATAAATCATTAAAAAAAACATCTAAACGATTTTCAAGAAACTGAACGAAGAGTCTGGACCTAAGGCATTAATAACAACCTGAACCAAATCTTCCTCCATGATAGGACTATTAAGTGCTGCCATCTGATCCAACATTCCTTTTGCTCGTTGAGCATATTGGGTAATAAATTCCCTGTGTTCCTTTGTTAGCTTAAATAATTTTGCTTTAATGGTTCGTACCTATGCCTTAGAACTTGGAGCATAAATATTGCCTAATTTTTGCCATGCCGTATAGGAGTTGGAAACACCAATAACTTAAGGAACAAAGCTCTCGTTGATAGACCCAATGATCCAGCTAAAAACTGATTGATCTTGTTTATACAAGTCAAGATAAGTTGGATTTTATTTATCATTAATTTGTTGAGGTGGTGTCGTGTAGGTGCCATTAACATATTTTGCTAAATCATAACTATGTAAAAGAGGTAGAAGTTGTACCTTTCAAACGAGATAATTAGTAGAATTTAATTTGACAGATAGCTAGTGTGTGATGTTTGGAAAATCTTAAATATGAAAAGTAGTCGATAAAGAAAAAGAAAGAAGAAGGCACAAGAGTTCCCTCGGTAGACATTGTAGCTTCTTAGGTTGTCAGATCACAAAAAGCTCTTGATACCGTAGAAAAAAATATTTAGAAAGGCAATATATTTTATTTACGTTGATGATAAGATATATATACAGAGTCTACAAGAGTTTACAAAACTGTAGAATAAATTTAGATAATGTCTATCTAAACTATAAGATAAGTCGATAATGACAAACCAAATAATAATGGTTATAATAGGTATGGACTCTAGTTATCCTTCTCAATCATAATTGAATTGTGGTTGATGTATCAATAATACACAAACAAACAGAGTATTTAATTTTTGTCTCCAGGTTGTGATCAGTTAAGTAAGGATTATAATTAACGATCTGAATTCCAAGGATTATATACCCTTTATGATCTTTAATTTTTTTTTAAATTCATTCTCTTCAACTTTTGTTAAAGGATGACATTGTAAACTAATAAACTATTAATGGCATGAAAGTTTAGTCCATCTCTTAAACTCGATTCGAACTAATAATTTCTCATAATTATTTTAAATTATCAGTTTTCCCTTACTTGGAATTTCTAACTTGTACAAATCATAGTCTTAAATTCTCCCAATTCTGTGATTGTCTCTAACTTTTACGATCTGTACTTACATATGTATACCTAAAATGTTCCTGTACATATACTATCTCCAAACTTTCAAAACTATCATTAATGTAGCAATTCTGAATCATGCATCAAAATTAACTTATAGGACTTTAGTTGTCTCCATACATATAAAATCACTTCTTTATGTCACATTGAATTTTTGGCCAAAACTCTTACACGACATCATGGAATACTATAGGATCTCCAAATCCATATGATATAGTTTGCGTCAATATAATAAGTCTTCAAAGTTCTCTTTACTTACATTACTCATACATTTGAAACATTTCTCTTCATGTATTCAAACCATGCTTCTCAATTCGTTGAATACCTTTAGTACATCATCAAATCATGAATCACTTTATTCTCCAATACCATAGTGATATCGGGCATTTGTTAACTCAAACAATCATTATCAAATTTCATGTGTCTCCGGATTAGCCCTCGTGATTCCTTAAATAATTGATTCCTCAATGAGGTACATTATCTCACGTCATGGTCAATTTCCCAATTGAGTAATTTCCTCCCTTCTTAGATTTCCTCATATTCCACATTAACTTATTCTACTATCTGCTCATTCATAATGATTTCTCTGCATGTTTTCAACTTATTTGCAACTTAACTTCTTGCTTTGGAAACACATTCCTCAAAATCTAATTTATATCTTCTGCACATACTCTATCTCTTATACTTGAGTTTCCACTAGGGCTATGACTCCAATATTCACTTTTAATTCATTTCATATCCATTTCTGATTTGCTTTTTCATTGATCAATCTTAATATAACTATCTAATCTGCTTATTCTAACTTAATAAAATTCTTCGTCGAGAGAGGGTTTCTTGTTACAATCATCTATACTATTCATGCAATCTTTATCCATTACCTATTATCATCATCACCTTATCAACTATTCTTAATACCTTGGGAAAACCAATTTCTATCGTCCTCAAACGGTCATAATAGTCAAGTCACTCAAAACTCAATGGAGTCATGAACATACTTGCTATCACATATGCTTAGATGGGCATCACGAAATTTCATACCATTTTATCCACATATTTATCTCCATTAATTCACAATCGATCTCTTACATGATTGATACTTTGATCTTCATTAATCCTAGACAATATTCCTCTCTTGATCTTCGAATTTATTCCTCATTGCAACATTATCAACAAATCCCAATCTATGTCCACTTGATAATTGTGAGCACTTTCATGTGTCACTCTAGTTCTCGTTAGACTTTAGACTATGGGAACTATGACTAATAAATATTCAATAAGTCATAGGTTTCTTCCTCTATCATCTTCACACACATAATACCTATGTGCTTAATACACTCACTTGTGTATAATTATGGATTACCATATAAATACTCACACAAAAAATTCCATTTAACCTTCTTGGGCTTGTACAAATATCACTGTCATTCATATCATCTTCCCATTATCCTTCACATTACATCTTACACACACACACACACATATATATATGCCATTGATTCAAACTTGTAGAAGTAAAATCATCACAAAAATTTCACATATTAAACATGTAGCAACTTTGCAATGCATTCATGGCATAATTGATGCAACAATTATGATGAAATTTGAAACATTGATTTTCTTGATTTAAAGAAAACAAGCATAGCTTATTTAATTTATTATAAGCATATACCCACTAGGTTCCGATTGCATCTTCCTAAGATCATAAAAATTTTCGATTTCCACGAAATGCTACTTGTACCCTGTAATCTCATTATTCCACTTGTCCCCTCAATCCATACTCGTAAATTCACATCCCTCTCACATTCAAGGATAAACACCACAATATATTACTGGTTTCATATCCAATTTCCACCCAACAAAGGCATTGATTCATTATCTGTCATGTTTGACCATGTGCTATTTTTCATTTCCATTAATCCACAACTTTAATTTTGTTCGCTGATTCAATTGGCCCAAACTCGTAACAATTTGCTCTTGCATGTAACTTATACATACTTGCCCATATAAGATCTCAATTCCGGCGCTCTGATACCACAAATGTTGGACCCCGTTACCGAAGTCCAACTCCTGAACCGTAAAACATGAAACTGTCATATATTTTTTTTGAACTCTTAACACCATGAAATCCTTAATAGACATGAGTCATACCTTTTTAATCTTCTAACATCTCAAATTTCACTTACAGCATCTTCAATGTCGAGCCCATACAACACACGTCTCATGCTTGAACTCAGTTCGCCTGCTTGTGATCAGAATTTGGAAAACTTAAAACCTTAATTCTAATTTTAATTCTTCACATAATTATAGCTCTATGTCTCTTGATTAATTTGGCACAGGAATTACCTCAATCGGAGCTCTATAACTCAAGATATCATCAAAATACCAAAATGTGCCCATTTTCTAGACTTGCGCTGTTAACTGATCTCTTGCTTGTTCAAATGTAAACTCTCTCAATACAACTCCAAATGATGCAACTTTTCATGGGTAGATACCTACATGTCTCATAAATCCATGGGCTCTAGAATCACCCCATTTGGAGTTTGTATGAGAGAGTTATGCCCTAAACACTGGACCATACTCATTCCCAAAATTAATCTCAACCTCTCTTGGCACGAATGCCATAACTTTCACTACACATGTCCAAATGACTTCGTTCTTGCGCCATTTTAAAGATAAGATCCATATTTACAAATCGTATTAGAGACCTCAAAGTGAAATTCGCACTCTAACTATGTCGCACCCGCGGATTATCACTGTCGCGCCCGCGAGGAAGAGACTTGCAGAAAGGTGAGGTTCCATTGATTCTCTTCTGTCGCGCCCGCGAGGAAGAAACTTACAGAAAGTTGAGATTTTTCCCATAGTCCCTTAAACCCTCATTCATTGCCTTCTAACTCAGTCCTAACTCCAAATACACTTGTGATCCTCTTAATTTCATTCCTTATCATGCAAAATCACTTCATACTAATTCCAAACATCAAACCTAATTCATCATACTATCAATTCTTGATCCGAATCGAAATCACCAATTCTTATCAACCATACATTCTTATACCTTAAATCCCAATTTGGAGTTCATCAATTCATCAACTTCAATTCATTTTCACTCTTTACATATAACCACAAATCATCATTCATAGCACTTCTAACTTTCCTTTCCATAAAGCCTCATTTATATATATATCAATAGGTCATTCATGTACCAATGTACATTCCCAATATACAATCATCCATACTTGATCTCACATTTCCAATTTCATAATCATTCATTCTTAAGCCTCAATTCAATTGTCTTTTCACATTTTTACTGCATTTCATCATTCAAAATTTCTGTGCTTATATATGTACATACATATATTCCAACCATTGCTCAATATTCATTCATATACAATTGTACATTCAAAACCATACACAAGTCCATATTGCATTAATCATCATACATAAGAGTTTTATAACTTCATTGGCATTTCCTAGCCAAATTTCAATATCAATAACAATATCTCATTTACGTAACATACCAACCCAATGATCTCAAATTACATTATTCAATTGCTCATATGAATTACAGCTATACATTTACATGACCAAACTTCAAATACACAATAAAACAAGCAAAAGATGCCTTGATCCACTTCCACTTGATTTCTTGCTAAAAACCTGGAAATTGGGGAAAATAGTGGGGTGAGCTTGGGGAGCTCAGTAGGTACTATGCTTATAACCAAATAATGAACAAAACAGTTTTAAAAGTCCATTTCCATATAAATTTCCTTTGAATCATAAAACATAGTTTTCTTTCAAATCTCTTGTCATTTTCTTGAAATCACAAATCATGCATTTTTCAACTTGCTTATAAATCATGTATGCAATTCATACCCTTTTTCAAACGTTCATAAAATCATAATTGCAATTTATGCATTTTTCAAATGTTTATAAAGTCATGAATGCATTAAACTTGTCATTCAACACATAGCACATAATACCTAACATATCATAATGGTTGGGCAAGTCCACAATTCATGGGCACTACATAATTCCATTAAATGGCCTTATGTAGGCAAATTCGTGAGGAGTCCTAAAAGGAACATCCTTGCCACAATCGGGCAGCCGGGAGAAGGCTTTTCATGGTCATCGTGCACGAGA
>JANZLH020396825.1:0-10865 GCA_026770325.2 Erythroxylum fimbriatum
CCTTTTGCTTCAAAGAATCCTCGGAGAGCATATGTCAATTATAGAGATCTGGATCTAGGAACAAACCTCCCAGGCCACACAAGCTACGAGAAAGCAAGAATTTGGGGTGTTAAGTACTTCAAAAATAATTTCCGTAAGTTGGTGCGAGTGAAAACTGCAGTGGATCCCACTAATTATTTTAGAAATGAACAAAGTATTCCGCCTTTGCCAGCATAGTGGATACCATGACGAACGTACTAAATAAGCTTGTATTCTTATGTCAATTCAACACCATGTTTGTCCTAACGCCGGTGGCTTTGAAAGGACGCTTGTATTCTGAGTGACATAAAAAACATATCAAATATTCCGGAATGAGTTTTTTATTTCTCAACTTTCCAAGTCAATCAATGGTTTCAACATAATATGTTCTTATGCGAGTTGTTTTCTCTTATTTGACATGGCCAGAACCATGTATGGCTGCCGGACTCGTGACTCTGCTCATATTTGCAAATCTTTCTGCTAATTTTAAACTTATCTTAGTAGGTTTTAGTTCATCTAATCCTAATTTCTTAAACAAAGAATAAGGCATCATATTAATACCAACCTCTAGGTCGGCTAAAGTATCTTTTTAAGCTATCGATTTAATAAAGGATTGTAAAACTCCTTGGATCTTTAAAGCTTACTTTGAAGAATCGTTGAGCACCTTCTACTTAATGTCACAAACACTAACTCCTCCAACTTCCTTTTTTTTCGCTAGTAACTTTTCTAAAATTTCGAATACTTTGGTTGTAAGAGCTTCAACAAGGGGTAAATTAATTTAGAGTTATTTAAAGAGTCTAAGGAATTTACCAAACTACTCATCCTTTCAATCTTCACTTCAGCAGGATAAGGGATGGTAGGCCAAATTTTCATCACTTTTAAAGGTGCCCTTCACCTTCAACTTCCTCTTGACTCCTGGTGTTACTTTCTTTCTTTTTTTAGGTTTTGTTTTCCCCATGCAACTCTTTTGCACTTCTAAGGGTGATATGTTATTTAGGATTTGTCTTTGGTGCTAGGCAAACTCCCTTGTGGTCTTTCAAAAATTAACTTGGTAAATTAGTCGATCTAAGTTTTCAAGTTACGTATAGAAGCCTCTTGATTGCTCAATGACACATCTCTATGGATTGAAATCTTGCCTTTGAATGTTGAAGAATTTTTGAAATAATGTCCTTTAAACTTGACTATTTTTTTCTTAAAGTGGGTATTACTGGAATCCAAGTGGAGGGTTGTTCCTTAATTGCCTTTAATTCCCCCAAGAGAAATTTAGGCGGTTCCTCCATCCCAAATTATATATATTTCTATATGGATTATTCTAAGGTCTAAGAACATTCTCCATATAATACCTATGCTCAAGTTATAGTATCATGCAATCTTGACCAAGCTGTCCCAGCCTGCACACTTCACATTGCATTGTTTGGAATAAATGAGTACTTATAGTTAATCCATCGATCTTCCAACTTAGTGCTTCAACATGGTTCATCAGTGCTATAATTACATCTACATCATATACTCCTATTGGTTTGCTATAAGAATTATTCATCATCATGTCTTTAATGAGGCCCTAAGCTGCTTTTGGCATTTTGTTGTTTGGAGTACCCCAAATTGCTAAATCTATTATCTACCTCATCATTTGATCAATTTGTTGTTTAGAGTACCCCAAGTCGCTAAATCTAATATCTGCCTCATCATTATATTTAGCCCATTATAGAAGCTTTGTATCTGCATCCATAATGATAAACCATAATATGGGTACTTCCTTATCTTCTCCTTGAATATGTCGTATGTGTCTATTATATAACCATTGAATAATATGACAACTTAGTTTAAAACTAATATAAACTAGAATTTAACATAATAATGAATCAAAACAAATATAACATTATTCCAATATCAAATAGTTAGTACCTAGGTAATGAATCCCCTAAGATCTCTTAAGTATTACCCTTTGTTATGTAATTCAATTAGTAGACCATGGAAATTCTTATCTTATATTAATATCTTTCTTAATACTATTAACAACTAATCATTGGTTGATTAAGTAAAACCTTTTTTTGGTCAAAACCTATAAGATTGCATTGCTAAATTTGTGAATTTCTCTATTATGTTTGACCCTAATCTAGAGAATTTATGTTGACTTAACTCTAGTTTACATGCAGCTCCTACTAGTTATGGTAGATCTATTCATACAAGAGGATTTATCAATCTTAATCATTTGCAATCAGGGTCAACATCGAGGAACGGAGAAATTTCGGAGACAATCAAGCCAAAACAACAACCCATGATCATAGAAGAATAGGCCACGATTGTAATAGAAGGACTAGAATTGGCCCACGATCGTGGTCTAAAGGGCCACGGTAGTGGCCTGCGTCGAGAGACGCGCAACCACTCCTAAACTTCACATTTTGAGAGATTTTTGGACCTTTCAAACTCCAATAAAACCTTAGTTCAACCCTAAACACAAAAAAAACATAAATAGAACAAGAAGAACATAAAGAAGAAGCTTTTTCTCCAGCCACTTTGGAGGGAAACCCTAGAAATAATTGGTGAGAGATCGAGGAAGAGAATAAAGAAGAGAAAAGTGGAGAAGAAGTCGACTCGACGTACTTCTCAGATCAGGAGTTTCTCGGTGTTGCTGCCTCCTATCGTCTGTTCAATTTTGTATTTCCTATTATTTTCAATTTTATTATTATATAGAATTGGAATGACAGTTGATGATAGGATTTGTAGATGTTGAAGATGTTCTAAAATCACCTTTGAGGTTTTATTTTTGATTTTATGAAATTTTATTGTTTATGTTTTATTAGATTTATTGTGATTTAATTTCTACAATTGCATAATTTGGTGATAAACTAAGAGGGTGAATCGAGTGAAAATTAATTAAATTGGCTAACGAGAGTTAGGCAATTTAATAGAATAAGAATTAAATCAAATCGGTAAATTGTGTGAAGAGAGATCGTTCAATTTTTTCTGATAGTTTATTAGACAACTTCAGATCTAATTAGGGTTTTGGATAGGTTGTTAATTAAGAAATTGTAACTTTCATAATTTAATTAAAGTTTATAAATTATGGTTAATGGTTATAACTTGAGAGAGAGTAATCAACCTTAGGATCGTCTAGAACCAATAATCCAGTAATTCATAATTCGTTAGGTTAGCATTAAAGATAAGTAAAACCTTATGCGATTTGTTTTGCCTTAGATTTTAGGATCCTTATTGGAATATGTACACTACAGGATGGCAAAACCACCCAGATTTCTATTAGTCCAATAATGCAAGTACTCATATAGGACATTAAGACTTATCTGAATTTCAATAAGATGAGTCCAGTTCATGCGATTGAAAATTGGACAAAATCATAGATAAGCTCACAGATATGGAAGAGAAGTAGAAGATACTGGAAGAGCACTTTGATCAAGTAATGGAAAATCATGCCGCTTCTATTCACAATCGGGAGATTCAAATAAGACAACTTTCTTCTGAATTTTGTAATAGAAGTGTGGAAGACTCTCTGAGAAATATGAAATTACATCAACGAGAGCAATATGAGGCTATCATATTTAAGAATGGGGAAGAGCTAAAAGAACCAGTGGAACACCAAGTTGAGGCCTACCTTATTGAAGACCAAGAGATGAAGAAAGAGGATGAAGAAAAGAATGCCAACTCTTCATTTTATTCACCAGTTCTTGATATACCATATTTGAACATCGAAGAATCTCGGGTGGATGTCTATGGAAAGAACCTTATCCTTCTGATTAATGATGACTAAGTGACACTCAACATGAATGATGTATTACAGAATCTGAAGGATAGTAGCTCATTCAGGATAATTGATGTGTTTGAATCTTCTAAAGAACAAAAGGATGAAGAACAGATGACAACAAACATCGAGTTTAAAGAAGCTATGAAAGTCTTTGGTCGTGAAGCGAAAGAAGTAGAGGAGACGAGGGTAATTAAGGAAGAAAGAGAGCAACTCACCTTCTTACAGGACAAACAATGAAAGATTTAGGGAGTTTTGTTATTCCCCATTTTATTAACAGGTTGTTAATGAAAAGAACATTACTGAAATTAATTGGTTTTCTCAACTTTATCAATATTGTCTTTCTGATCATTTTGCAATTTATATCTTACTTACAGGCTACAAAACTGATGTTAAACAACAAGGGTGGAAGCAAACTGCTCATAATTGATTCCGGCTAAGTTTCCAATGATATAAGGTCAAGCTAATAATCATAAATTAGCATGTTTGGTAGTTAAGTTTAAATTGATGCGTAGTTAGATTTGTTTCAATTTTCAAAAATAAAAATTTAATGATTTGAAATGATCTGAGATTACTAACTCTCTTACTCTCTTTGAATCGATTATATGATAGGAAAGTCAGCTCAGCATTAAACACATTTGATCTCCATCTCTGACACCATTACTACCTCAGTCACCTTCACGGTTTCGTGTTCTAACCCTTTTCTTTTCATTTTTGTAAGTACTTTCTTTCTATATTTTTTATATTGTGTTTTATTTCCCTTGGTTTGTTTGTGTACCCTTCTCACATTAAGGACAATGTGTATGATAGTTTGTTTAGGTTATATGATGTGAATTGTGTGAATGCATCAATGGCTAGGACTTAAGGGGATAGATGTAGCCTTAAACATAACCCTTTAGGTTACCAAGATTTATTAGCTTGTGAAATTAGTGACCTAACTTACTTAGGGCTAAATATGTAGGTTAATTAGGATACGATGTTTCTCCATTCACCCTAAGAATTTTTCATGCTCATTTATAATTTTGGTCAATCAAATAAGTGACATTATTAGTACATTTTCATGCGAATGATTAGCTAAAGTAATAAAGTAGGAAAAATTTTATATTAAAAAAGGAAACAAGAAAAGAAAAAAGTTGTATAAATTTTAACTAAAATAACTATTCTACTGGCCTTTGGGTTATGAATATAGCTAGTAACTAGTTGAGATTGTGATGCAGCTAAGTAACTGGATCGACACGTAATACAAATGTGTGCCTTCGCGCAAAAAGACTATAATGACATTCCACCCAAGCAGCTTAATAATAGCATTACTTAGTTGAGCAACCTGATCGACATTCATCATAAATGTTTGCCTCTGCGTAAAAAGACTAGAGTTATGTCCTTACAGAAAAATCAACAAAAAAGATTGTTTTCAAATAAAAACCTACCAAACTTATTAGTAGCTTGATTTTTTATGAAAACCTATTGAGGAATAGCTACTTTTTTTTTGACTGAATGATTATCAATGTGTGTGTGTAAGTGATAGAGGTAAATAGACTTAACATTAAAATTTTGATTAGTTTGTATATTTAGTCCAAGGTGCTTAGATGCAGATTTTGTTTATTAATAAGTTAGAATGACTTTAAGGATTGTGTTTATAGTTAAATATGTTTCACTAAGTTGAAGCCATTATCTCATTATTGCATATTTTTGATTTGTTTTTCCTTGATGTTTGATTGTTTTTGTTTGCTTGAGGACAAGCAAACGTTTAAGAGTGGGAATGTTTATAAGTGTAAATTGTATCATGTTTTAAGGCATAGTTTGATATGTGTTTAGCTATTAATTTAATCATTCAGTATGTGTTTAGGATAGAATTGTATTAGTTTGTTAATTATTTGCATTTTATGGGTCAGTACAGGTCTTTGAGCTTAAATGTTAGGTTTTTGAGGTACCTTGATGTGTTTGTTATTATTTCAGGGTCAACATCAAAAAATGGAAAAGTTTCAGAGACATTCGGGTTGAAACAATGGCCCAATAGGTCACGATTGTGATAGAAGCACCAGAGTTGGCCCATAATCATAGCCTAAAAGTCACGATCATAACAGAAGGCTTAAAAATAGGCCACGATCGTGGCTTGCATCGGGTAAACATGCAGCCACTTCCAAACTTCACGTTTTGAGGAATTTTTGGACCTTTCAAAAAAACCCTAGTTCAACCCTAAACATAAAAGAACATAAATAAAACAAGAAGGACAAAAAAGAAGGAGCTTTTGCATTAACTACTTTGGACAGAACCCCTAGAGAAAATTATTAAGAGATTGAGGAAGAGAAGGAGGAAGGAGAAGTGAAGAAGAAGCCGACACAATGTACTTCCCAGATTAGGAGTTTCCCAGCATCGCTGCCTCACGTCATCATTTCAATTTAGAATTTCCTATTATTTTCAATTTTATTATTGTATAGAATTAGAATGATAGTTGATGATAGGATTTGTGGATGTTGAAGATGTTCTAAACTCACCTTTGGGGTTTTAGTTTTGATTTAATGAAATTTGACTGTTTACATTTTATTAGATTTATTATGATTTAATTTCTACAATTGCATAATTTAGTGATAAACTAAGATGGTGAATTGAGTGAAAAATAATTAAATTAGGCTAATGAGAGTTAAGCGGTTTGATAGAACGAGAATTAAATCAAATCGGTAAATTATACAGAATGAGATCTTACAATAGTTTCAGATAGCTTATTCGACAACTTCAGATCTAATTAGAGTTTTGGATAGGTTACTAATTGAGAAATTGCTCCTTCTATAATTTAATTAGAAATTAGGGTTAATGGTTATAACTCGAGAAAGAGTAATCAACCCTAGAGTTGTTTAGAACCAATAATCCAGTCATTCATAATTGATTAGGTCATTGAAGATAGGTAAAACCCCCTTCTCTCAATTGGTAGTTCCTTAGGTTGATTCTTGAGTGTGCGTTGCAATTGCTAATTTGCTAATATTTTCATGATTGATTATGGAATTAAATTGCTTTATTGAATTGCAGTCTTATTTTAGTTTCATGACATTTGAATTTATGCGATTTGTTTTGGCCTTAGATTTTATGACTAGATTATCTCTCCTTGTGGGATCAACACCTTAAGTACTATGAGAATGACCCGTGCACTTGCGGATTATTGAGGTTAATTAACCAAAATATACATACATCGGAAAACCATAATCAGATCTCAATGAATGAATCAATTAAATTACATTAAATAAAGGATCAATTAAAATATCCATCGTACCTTAGTTTTCATCCTATCTGAGAACTAATCAAACTTAGCTCCTAAGCATAGAAAATGAAACAAACATTAAATGTTCTAAAGAATAATTATAAAGAAAAGAATCTATAAATATGTATATCCCCCCTTTTCTCTAAAGAAATCCTCTTGAATCCTTGATGAAAGGTTGCTCTATATTGGATGTCTTAAAGTAATCATCATATTTTCGTCGTCCCATATTCAAAATTATGTCTTCAACTGTAACTTTAACTATAACTTTTAACTTTAATCGCTTTTTTTCTCATCCCCTCTTCATAATTGCCTTTTATATCACGGGGCTTCTAGATTATACATGATCAGTCACATAGTCATGTAAGTGACCATGTATCTCAAAAACACTTCAATATTAGACTTTACTTGTTCTCAGTAGCATACATAGGCAAGGGATATAGTTGTGTATGTTACTTATAAGGGCATGTATCTACACACAAACAAAAAAAGACTTCTTTAAGCTTTACACATTTACAATCCCTCACACAATCTCTTTACATAGTCAGATATGTTACTCACACAGGTGTGTGCCTCCAAAATAGATCCCATTCTTCTGCTTTATGCCATGGTTTCCTTCTATTTCTTCTCTTTTTGATCCTTGAAGGCAATTAAGACCTGAAAACACATTTGAAAATAAATGCCATAAAACATCGTAAAACTCTCAAATAACAAGCAAAACTCATTCAATATAGGCATAAAAACATAGTTCATTAACCATTTACCAGGATGCATCTATCATGAGGGTCAATACTTAAAATTAACTATAAATAATTATATTAACTCTTCAATTATTTCCTCTAAATTTTTCGTTATGAACATTTAAAATGTTGTTAGTGTATTGCATATTCTCAATGGCATCCTATGATAAGTGGATGTTTTATATTGGTAGGTAAATATTGATTTTTCTTGATCCTCTAAAGGAACTGGGATTTGAAATTACCTTCAATACCCATCTAAGAAGCAGTAATACATATACCCTAAGATTACTTCAACATTCGATTAATGAAAGGAAAGAAAAAAGGTCCTTTTGTGTTTCATCACTTAATTTCTTATACTTGATACATACTATCCATCTACTAACATATCTTATTAAGACCAAATCATTCTTCTTATATGGAGAAACTATCATTTCTCTTTTCTTTGGTGCAACCTACATATGGATTATCCATGAATTATCAAAAATAAGATAGATCACACCTAAATCAGGTAATCTTACAACCTTTGCTTTTATAGCATTTCTTATGTTTTGATTTAATCTTATTTATGGTTGCAATAAAAGTTTTATTTCTTTCCTATATCAAAATTTTATAAATTGTATTGAATAATTTTCAAATTAAAGAACTTTTATGCTCTTATAGCACTTGTAGTAACTTGCCCTTTTATTCATTAGATATCATAGTTGTATTTACAACCTATAATTTCAAGTTTTACCCTAAAATGCATATCTTTTTATCTATCCCATATCTCACATAGACCTACATTTTCTAATTGCTAAAAAGAAGAGATATCTTTCTTTAGTTTTGTTTTTTTATTAGATGGTGTAAATTATTTGATAATGAACTTCTGTGCAAATCTAAACCCCCAACTTTTTATTAATCTAGCTAGTAATACGTTCAACCACTATTTTATTTGATCCCTCAATATGAATGGAAATAACTTTCACATGATGGAATCTTTAGTTTCTCCATTAATGTTGAATGTATCACATATCTCCAAAAAGTCTAGCAATATGTGAAATGGGATACTCATAAAGTAATCCATCAAATTGTACATTATATTAAATTATTTGAAATATGTTGCGCTTAATCTCAAAATAGTGAGCATCTAGTTTTGGCTCACAATTTAATTATGTTCCAATGAGTGATTATATAGCACAATATATCATAGTTCTACTTTTTGCTTCCATCCTTTTAGGGGGTAATTCCAACAAATCTTTATAATGGCTTGATCTACTCTCTTTAATTCAGAATAAAAGTTTTGTCAAGTTTGGGGTCTTCTTCAAGAAATACAAACTTTTGCCTTTTTTTCATACACCATAATTACTCAAAGAAACAAAAATAAATAATAATAATAAAAACAAGGTATAAAGAAAATTAAGAAAATAAAAATAATAAAAAGAAATCAAACAAAGTAAAGTAAGAAAAACTATATAAGACTAGAAAAATATTAAATAGGTTTCATAAAATTGGTTGCTTCCTAACATCGTCAAAAACTTGGTGATTGTGTGGATAGGTTATATATTATTAACATTACCAAAATTTTCCTATTTTAGATCTATCCCTCATTAACTCAAGCAAGTGTACCTATTGTTGGTAAGTAGCGTGTTCATCCCATGAGGAAGCTATATAGATAGAAAAGATTAAAACTATTAAATAGTCTAAGGGTAATAAATAAAAGTTGTTTTTAAAGATTTTGATAATAATAGATAATAAAATAAAACAAAAACTAATATTGATTATGACAATAACCCAGGAAATAAATGTTAAACAAATTAATGAGAAGAGAATAAAATCAAATAACTATTTCTAGATGAATACTTCCCCTAGTAGTACTTTTGATTTCATAATAATTAACTTACAACAAATATATTTTTTGAATCGATAGGACCTCATAGATATTGAAATTGTACTCTCTTAATTCATAGTCATCTGTTATCTAGTTGGTTAACCCGTATCTTTGTCTATGCTAACACCTATTTAGATATATGACATTATAAAATCCCATAAAAGGTTTTACCCTAACACTAAAAAGAATATGCAAATCTTTCTCAAGCACTGTATTCAACCTAGTCTACCTACGCCATAATCCATTCACAAGGAAGCCCTCTTGAGTAGTAGATAAGTGAATTAAAATCATATTTAAATTCCATCAAGAATATATTTGTATTAAGACCAATAAAGATGGCTCGCAGTAATATATCTCATTTTATAAATTAAACTAAATCATTTCATACAAAAATAACCATAAAGTTTCACTATCTAAATACTTAAAAAAATTATTTAGCAATAAACATGTTAAGAATAACAAAACTAGAAGACAAAGATAGAGAAATCATAATAAAAGTAAATTATAATCTATCTTTATCTAATAACTATTTTAAAATAAGTCATCATTACTTGTAATTGGTATTGTTATTTATTCATTGTTGTTCTCATAATCACTCTCCATGCAATGAGAATTACTTTATAATACAACACATCTAGTGTTATGAGCACTAAACCTCATTCTACTCCAAATTTCATTAATAACATTGTCAAAAATGATAAGCACTAGCCAATTTTCTCCTCTCAACTCTATCGTGCAATTATTCTTCATCACCAATCAAAAGGCTACACGAAATGTCATCGCCAAAGAATCACTCCTTTTGACAGGAAAAAAAATCAAAATTCGGTTCATCATTCACTTCTTCTTCAACATAAACTTTTTGAATCTTATCATTATGATCTACTTCTTCACCATCAATGGATAATTCTTCATAACTACAATCATAATATAGATGAATAAGTAAGTAATTCATTTCCTTCATTGTGTAACATCTCCAACATGTAGCGCCCCCTCATCGTAGGGTACACAACGGGAAACCCGAAGGTCGCTCCGGTGAGTATCCCACGATAAAGGTGCACCACCAGAACATTTCTACTAATAATTCTCATGGCATCGCAATAATTTAAAACCACAACATCAGAAACCATTAAAATTTAAAATCATAATATCAATCTGGTACCGTCGTCCAGAAGCAGAATAGACAAGTCTATCAGTCCCCTAAACAAAACCAAAAAGGAAACTGATACAAGCATC
>JANZLH020396966.1:0-10850 GCA_026770325.2 Erythroxylum fimbriatum
TTATATCATTTAACATTTATATGTCCTGGATATTCAATCTATTAGCTATTAACAGCAATTGACGTCTGGTTTTACTTAATTATTCTGAACATCTAAAGGTTGCAAGGACGTTTTGAAGAGCCTGTGATGCACTCATCTGGTTCGTTTATTGTTGAAAAGTGCTTTGTGGCCATTAATGCAGCATTAGGAGAGGTTATAGCACCGAATTTACTAGCTGTTCAGGTTGAGCTCTTGAAGACAAAACAAGGCCCATATCTACTCAGCAGACTAGATATTGATAGGTATACTACATGGTTTTTGCATTGCAGTATCAGGATTCTTGTCCTAAATTATAAAATTCTTGTCCTAAATTAGACTTTTTAGTAAAGAAACAATCTTGGTCCAACCATTGAATGTCTACTACTTTTTTGTGGATTTACTCGTGGTTTTTGTGGGTCCTGATTGGGCAATTCGACTTGATTTCATGTTCTTTTTCACCTTGTGTTACTGCAACAGGTACACGAACCATCCTGATCAGTAGAGGCCAAAGCAAGTGTCAAAAGAATTAGCTTATAAAGAATTTTTTGCTACATTTGGAATCAGTTAATCAATGTCCTTCAGAAATGAGCTCATCCTTAGTAATACTTCCAAGATGAACAAGAACAAGTTGATCTTGGAGTTGCTTCCCTTTTCAGTTGGGGCTGAATTAAATTTCAACGTTGACAGAACGGTAAACTCAAAAACAAATGCATGTCATTTTAAGAATTCTAGGTGCTTTTGTATTTACAATCTATATATTTTGAATGAATAAGATGTAAGACGACTTTGGATGTTATTCTGTTGCAGTTTGTTAGTATACCCTTTATGTCTTAATATCATCTGCAAGTAATGATGTAATCAACCTTATTACGGTCAGTACTGTTTGCAGTGGGTTTAGTCTTGTATTATTTTGTCCCATCTTTTGTACAAGTTCATGTATGCTTTCCCTTTCTCATTGGTCATGCCCTATATTGCTGGATATGCAGTTACTTTATTCAGAGATCCCTGCAAAAGGCCTACAGCTGGAGAGGATGTGAAGGAAGATTGCGTAAAGGATGTGACAAACATGATTAGTGATAAATTTATTGTAACATATAATCTTTATTTAGTGACAACATTATTGTAACATATAACTTTCATATTTGTGTCGAAATATGTTAGACAATATGATCACTGTAATTTTTTTTACTAATAATGCAATTTTATTGTTGAATTGAAATTTTTATTTGTGATAGTAATAAACACATTAGTGACAATATTTTTTAAGAACAATTTTTCATGTTTATGACAAAATGATGTTGACACTTTTTCCTTAAAATATTAGTGACCAAGAAGTAACGGACACTGATAAAAAAAGCACGAGTGACAAATATTTTGTCACTATTTTCAATTATTTTAGTGGCGGTAATGTTGTCACAATAAAATGAAGTGTTGTTGCGACTTTATTTGTCACTACTTTATATTATTTGTGTCAACAAATTTGTCATAAATATGTAAAGTTATTGTGACCATATAATTTTGTCACATATTTCATAAGTTTTAGTGTCGGTATTTTTGTCACAATAAAATAAAGTATTGTTACGACTTAGTTCATCACTATTTTACATTATTTGTGATGATAAATATTGGTTACAAACATGTGAAGTTATTGTGACCATATAGTTTTCTCACAAATTTCACAAGTTTTAGTGTCAGCATTTGTGTCACAAAAGTGATTCATAATTGTGACCATATCTTAAATTAGTCACTATTTCATTAGTGACGGAGGTATTTGTGACGGTAGGTGACAACTTCAAAAATTGAACACTATTAATAATTGTGACTAATATTACTGCTTTTAGTGACAAATTTTACTTTCACAAAAAATACAATTTCTTGTAGTGACTACACTTTCTTGGAAAACAAGTTTTAAAACTGGCTCGACCTGATGACCTTGATCTCCTGGAAAGAAACTTATTTTTCAAACCTCCTGTTATTACAATCATTGAATCAGATGTCATACCTTCAGAATCATATAGTACTACTATTAGTTTGGAAGAAGTACAGCAGAAGAGTGATAGCCTTAGTCGAAGAAATTGAAGAAATTTATGACAAGGTTGATGAATTGTGTGTTTCAGTGGGTGACTTACATGAGGAAGTAGCTCACATACGACAAGATCTCAAGTTACTCCGCACTGAAATGAAAGAAATGTTCTCTGAAATTATGAAGCATCTTCGGTCATGATTTTTGGTTAATCACAAATAGGGGGAGAAAAGAAGAAGAGATGAAAAATGAAGAGATACTATAAGGGAAAGGAGAAAATGAGAAAGATAGGAGGAGAAGAAGAAGAGAAGTGTATAGAAGATAGTAAAGTTTACAATTTTTTTCAATTGTATATTTTCTTATAAATAATACACTATCTTTCTAAAATTATGATTATTTGTTATCATAAAAAAGGGGGAGATTATTAAGTCAAGAAGACTTCACGTCTATTAATTTTAGTGATAATCAAATAATAATAATATTAGAAATAAATGAACTGTTTTGATATGTGTGTTAAGCATGCAGTAAAAACACAGAAGAGGGAAAACACAGAAGAAGTGGAAAACACAGAAGAAGCGAAAACACAGAAGAAGTGCGGAAAACACAAAAGAAGCAAAAACATAAAAGAAGTGCAGACAACACAGAAGAAGTGGAAAACACAGAAGAAGCGAAAACACAGAAGAAGCGCAGAAAACACAGAAGAAGCATGGAAAACACAGAAGAAGAGAAAATCATAGACGATACAGAGATGGAGATACTCTAGTACGTCGGACAGTTAGTCAGTTAGAGTTAGTTACATAACTCAGCTAAATAACGGTTTCTACAAGAAATAAGAAGTAGTTAGAGACGAAGGCTATAAATACAAGTCGTAGTCGAAGACTGAACTATTTTTTAGTTTTTGACCTTTAAGCTTTCAAGTTATTACTTACATAGAAAAAGACTGTATTCAAAGTGCGATACACGAGAGTAAACTCTACTGTAATAAAAAGCTCGCAATATCTTTTTAGTGTGAGAAAGGAAAGTCTAAGAGCCTGAAGAGGCTAAGACAACTGAAAGAATACTCGGTGTAAGAGACCTGAAGAGGCTCTGAAAAGAAAACAATACTTGTAAATTTGGAGAAGTATATTGAAATCTCAGGCGAACTCTGAGGACTGGACGTAGCCCAAGGTTTAGGGTGAACCAGTATAAAAATCGTCGTGTCTATCTTCTAACTCTTTACTTTAATTTCTATTGTTATTAAACAAGTATATAGAAGTTATTTGCGATTTAACTACATAGCTATTTATATAACATTTTTGGTATTCATCTAATAATTTGAAAAAGTTATTTTTCAAGAAATATCAAAGGATTTTGTATTCACGAAAAGAATACACAATTCAACCCCCTTCTTGTGCATTTTGTATATTATACGTGAATTCTATAATAACAAGTGATTTACTTCAATCCATAAATGGAAACTGCCAACTAAGGTGACCGAGCTAAGATCTTTCCTTGGCTTGGTGAATTACTATAGGAGATTTATTAAGGGGTATTCTTCTATAGTTGCTCTGCTAACCGACTTGTTGAGGAAGGGGAGAACATGAGATTGGTCTCCCAAGTGCCAACAAGCATTTTAGTGGTTAAAGGAAGCCATCATGAAGGAATCAGTGTTGTCGTTACCTGACCACACCAAGTCATTCAAGGTACATATAGATGCTTCTGACTTTGCCATTGGTGGTGTATTGATGCAAGAGGGGGATCCTATTGCCTATAAAAGTTGGAAGCTTAATGATACTAAAAGGAAGTATACAGTACAAGAGAAGAGAGGACCGCACTAGTGCATTGTTTGAGAACAAGGCACCACTACTTACTCGGGAGCAAGTTTGTGGTCAAGACCAACAATGTTGCCACTAGTTATTTCCAAACTCAAAAGAAGCTCGCAAGACTTCCTGGCAGAATTTGACTTAATCATGGAGTACAAGCCTGGTAAGGCCAATCTTATTACAGATGCCTTGAGTAGAAAGAGAGAGCTTGCGGATCTTAGTAGTCCAAGAAGCAACTTAAAGGACCACATCAAGGAAGGGTTGGTGCGTGACATTATAACCCAAACCAATATGTCGCTTGATAAGGAGGGAAATACAAGATGGTTTTGGGTAGAGAATGGCCTAGTGTACACCAAGAAGAAAAGTTTGTACATTCCACTCCAGATAACTTGCGAAGGGAAGTCATAAAGGAGTGTCATGATAGTAAATGGGCGGGTCATCCAGGTATGCATTGCACACTTGCACTTATGGAAGATTCATATTATTAGCCTCGAATGAAGAATGATGTGGAAGCTTATGTGAGAACATGCTTGGTTTGCCAACAAGACAAGTTAGAGCAACAAGTTCCTGTTGGTTTACTTGAGCCACTCGCCATTCGATCAAGACTTTGGGAAAGTGTCTCTATGGATTTTATAGTAGGTTTGCCCACATCAAAAGGTGTAATTGGATCTTTGTGGTGGTGGATCGATTCCCCAAATATAGGGCATTCATTACCAAGGATTGCACCACTGAACAAGCAGTTCACTTATTCATAAAACATGTGGTGAAATAATGGGGCATGCTGAAAAATATCGTGAGCGATAGAGACACTTGCTTTACAGGGAGATTTTAGATGGAATTGTTCAAGATCTTGGGCACGAATTTTAATTTCTCTGCAAGCTTCCATCCCCAAACTGATGGCCAAACTGAGCGGGTAAATGCATTATTGTAGATGTACCTAAGGCACTATATGAGTGCCAATCAACAAGATTGGGCAAGGTTGCTTGATATGGCACAATTCTCCTACAATCTTCAAAAAATTGAATCAATAGGTAGGAGTCCATTTGAGATCATGTTGGGACGTCAACCAGTGACAACTAGTTTCGTCACCACGAGGTATACGGGAGTCAGCCCATCGGCTTATAAGTTTACGAAATAATTAAACAAGCAAACTGATGTTGCTCACACATATTAAGGCCTCCAAAAGGATGAAGAAGTCGGCTGATAAAAAGAGGCGACCAAGAGAATTCCAAGTAGGTGACCTTATGCTTGTCAAAATGGACAAGCATATGCAGACCAATGGGCTTAACCAGAGGCTCCTAAGGAGATATGGAGGGCCATTTCTGATCATCAGGAAGGTGAATCCTATTGCCTACAAGGTAGAGTTACCTCAAAAAATCAAATTCCACCTAGTAGTTCATGTCAGTTTATTAAAACCATTTAAGGAAGACAAGGAAGATCCCAGTCGTAAGGTTTCAAAAAAGCACCGATGTGAATATGTGCTCAGTATGATAAGGAGGTCGAAGCCATCTTGTCTGATCGTGTAGTGCGACATTCCAACCAACCACCAACGCATGAGCTATTGGTGAAATAGAGGGGACTTCTAGATAGTGTGAGGCAAGCTGGGAGCTAATTCAGGGACTTTGGCAATTCAAGGAACAAATCAAAGCCTACAAGGAGATGAAGGCAACAGGGATGTTGCCACATTAAGTGGGGGAGAATGTCACATTCTGTATGTTTCATAGGTTACAAGGTGAGGTTTTACTCAAAAGAGTCTTCTAGAGCTTGGTAGAATCTTATAGAAGACTTTAGAAGCTTATGGAATATTGCGGAACACTATGGAATATTATAGAAGGTTGTAGAATGGTGTAAATATGTACCTAGTATATGAAGCATCTAAAGTAGTATGGAAGATTCTAGATAGAGGCATTATTG
Source organism: Erythroxylum fimbriatum (assembly GCA_026770325.2). Lineage (NCBI taxonomy): Eukaryota > Viridiplantae > Streptophyta > Magnoliopsida > Malpighiales > Erythroxylaceae > Erythroxylum > Erythroxylum fimbriatum. Next base: position 5,758 of record JANZLH020396966.1, read on the forward strand.
TAATTTATACATAAGAGATATTTTGTAGTGACTAATCTCCACCATTGGATCAAATCAATCCTCACTGTCTATTGAGGAGGTGAAGGGCTATATAAAGGGGATGACTCCCCTCATTTGTATCCATACAAGATTTTAAAGATATAAAAGTATCCAAGCTTCCTTAAGATATCTTATTCGTGTCTTCTTTGCTTTCTTAGTTCTTCATAGTTCAAGTAGGCATCTTCGGAGAAGCCTGACTAGTTACACTCAAGTTTGGGAGAAAAGTGTACTAATGCCACACGTGGAGTTCAAGCGAAAGAAATCCCGTGACATCTACTTGTTGTCGTCTTTTCCATCACTAGCAACTTGTCAATCATTGACTCCTTCTACCGATGTATGCCTCAATCATTTTCACTTCTCCTTCACATGTCACATCTCCCTTTCCTTTTGTGATTTTTGCCCTTACCAATAGCGATTATTGCATTCATGACAAAAGATTCACTAGAAGCATGCACAATCGTTAGTGAATATTTCAATGGTTACAAGATTCAAAACACAACACCCAAGAAAAAAATCAAACATTCTATATTTTCTAGATATTAGAAGAGTATGAGATATGTTTTTCTAAACAAAAAATGAAAGACAATATTGAAACTAGTTTTCGAAAAACACAACTATAAGAGCATACATCATATTTTTCACAAAAGCAATAACACAAAAGGCAAATTATAACTAAAGTTTTCAAGAAACTTCAAAACAAGGGAAGCATGTATCATATGTTTTATAAAATCACAACTTTTCATAAACTTGAATTTGTTAAGCTACGAGAAATTAAATAAAAGTCATTCAAACTTAAACATCAATAATCTTAAGTCTTAAATTCATTCAAACCAATAATAATCAAGCAATAAACTCAAGCTAAATAATTAAAAGAGGCTCTAATACTACCATAATAAAATTAATTAGGATCAAATCACGAATGCATCAATTTTTTTGAAAATTTATTAAAGAATCTCTTTAATTTAATAACTTGAACATATGAATCAAAAATAAAAAAGGTTGAAATATATGTGATTCAAAATCTTACAAAAATTTTCTTACTAAAATTGTCAATAAAAAATTGTTCATTTGTCCAGTTTCTAAAGTTATACAATGAGAAAAAAAAACTTTATACTAGAGAGGAAAAGATTTGCATGTTTGCTCCTTAATGTCTTTTTCCTAATTATAGACAAAGACTAGGGTTTCTTTCCAATTAAAATAAACTATAAATTATAATTAAAGATTAACTTAATCATTATTATAATTAATCTTAATAAAATCAAATTTATAATATTTGATCTTTGAAATTTCCTAAACTTCAAAATTAAGTTTAACTTAATTTAGAATAATTTTTGTTTCTTTAACTATTATTCTTTATGTAGGACCTATTAGGCTTATAATATAATGACAATGATTATAAATTAGATCTTCTTTTAATTTATCTTTAATTTTTAATTAAATAATTTATAATCATATATTGAGATTGACATCTAGCAATATATTATGACCATAAATTCTAGGAATATGAAAGTAGTTTAACTTACCTTTCCATGTATGGTTATAAAGTATAACTTGAATCCTTTCATCATTCAATATTCTAATTAGATATAGAGTACGAATTTAGTATCTACTCTATTAAACACCAATCTTGTATATTCTTACTAATTAGTAAGTAATTTATAATTTAAAAATAACATCTTAAAATCTTGATTCACTTTGGTCAAAAATTCCTTAAATCATTACTAATTAAGAATTGTGCAACTCTCTTCTTAAATATTTTTGAGTGAAGAATCTTTTATTGACTTAATTAACTATCTCCATTGGTTTATACTATATCTAAGTATTATCGGTTAAATTATCCTAAATAGAACATAATAAATAGCAAAAAAGAACATAGTACTTCTAACGTGAGATTAACTTCAAGTGTAAGGATTAATTATGCAATCATCATAATAAGAAAATCTATAAAGTCACAAGAAATGTTCTATTTAGGATCCTCATAATTGAGCCAATTCAATAAACTTATTCTTCAATAAGCATCCACATATTTGTTTAAGTATCTCCAATATTTAATTTATGCTATTAATTACTTTATTTATAATAAAGAAATATAGTGTGCTAGTTTTACGGCTCCATAAATATCTTGTCTTAATAAAACTATATCAGGAATAATTTAGAAATAATAAATAAATGCAAATTGAATATTATAATTATGATCTCATTATAATTTTAATTACGCATTAATTATTTTAGGGATTTTATTTTTAGTATTAAGCATCAAATATAATTAACAAAAAAATACAAATATAAAGAGTTTCTTTATTGTTTAACATAATGATGTCATATATTAAATTGTAACCAATCAATTAATTAAGGGCATAAATTGATAATTCACTATTAAATACCAATTTTTTTCTTTGTTAGTCCCTAATAGCATTCAAAAGGGGAGGAGGTGAATTGAATGCTTCTAAAACTTAATGAAATTTTCTAATCAATATACTTAGGATGTAGAAATTGCTTAACATGAATCATTCAAACACAATTGAACAATAATTAAAAAATGATAGGAAAAAGAGAATGCAAATTAATTTATAGTAGTTCATCAAACAAACCTTGCATATATCTACTCTCAAGATTCTTATTGGAGTTCTGCTATAATTTCTTTCAAGGCGAACAACAATGTTTATAAAATCTTTTCTCGACAAAGAGGAACCCCTTTATTGTAACACCCATATACCCCCTAGAAGGATATATAAATGCTACACAAAACAGTACAACAAATCAAAGCATACGAAAACTTCTAATAAACAATTCAAGTAAACATACATTAAATTACATAGTACTTAGCACAAACTCGCTGAAAAATCCAAATCAAACTGAAGTATCATTGTTAAAAACTTACAAACAAATTCACATATACATATCAGATACAAGCCTAAAAGTCAAACAAAAAATTTACATTATTTTCAAAACAACACTCAGACTCCATTGGCCATTGCGGTTGTCTTGTCCCAGTATTTATAACGCCACTCAGAACCTACGTGGGGCAAATCTACCATGCTAAGCATATAACTTAGTGAGTAATAACTAAACTATGCATAATTTGGCAATTAATCATACTGAATCAAGTTATTGCATAAGCAGATATTTAAATTTCAAAACAGTTGCATAGTTAACAGAAGTGAGTATCAAAGAAGGCACAGTCCCTTCAGTTCAAAGCATCATTTTGTTTATTTTAAAATCCAACATATATTAGACTACATAATCAAATGACTGCTAATCTGTCAACAGAAGTGGGTAACGAGACTTATATAAAAGATACCATAATTGGTATCATATCACAGAAGAGACTTACATCTCAATAACAAAAGACACCGAAGTGTCATTAACAGAAGACATTGAAGTGTCAGACACTGAAGTGTCAATAACAGAAGACACCAAAGTGTCACAGAAGCAGCTGTAGACCCTTCTAGGCATGCCTATTTGCCCACAACTAAGACTCAACAGTTTTAAAACAAAACAAAGTCATTTTATACATTTCATGTGCAAAGCAAGTAGTCAATCACATTTACATCAAGTAGCACTTCCAATAATATAAACATGCATCAAACGCCTCCGACAATCATTGTCTGGAATTCAAAACACAATCAGTATAAATCAATTTCAACAAACAAAACAAAGGAAGGTATGACCATCTAAGATTACTCACAATTGCTCCCTTTCGCTTATTGCCTTGAAGTTCCGACAATATCTAGAAGTGATCGCTCTACTTGCCCTTCTATATACAATCAAACATAAGTTCATATTACCATATTTTTCATGTAACTAAATCAGCATTAGCATGAATGTATCATATAGCATGCATGTTCAATGACATAGTCCAGCTTTGTTTTCAAATTAGACTTTCAGGTCTACTTTGCATGATCATTTAGATCAAGAAAATGGAGTATTTAAGTAACACTTTCTTCTAGACAATTGTTCACATTTGTCTTAGGTTTTTAATGACACAAAAATCATACAATTCGGTTCTATATACTGAAAGTTATACTCAAAAGAGTTCAGATTGTTTATAAGCTACAACATAATTCTTAACTCAACTTAAAATCAGATTTCGAAATTCTTAAAACCAAAATTGTAATTTTATCACTACAGGAAAGTTGTGTCCTTATGTCTCTAGTTTAATGTGAATCAAGAAACAACTCATTTGGAGATCCAAAATTCAAGATATAATTAAAATACCGAAGCATGTTCAATAAAAAAATACTCCAGTTCATAACATTCCAACAGACTCCCTCACTTTTATCCAATCAATTCGGATGGCTATTTTGACATAGAAACTGAGCCTTTTTAGCAAAGTATTATTCTAAAAAAATGTTCTTCTATGTTTTAAGTCTCTATTGATACCAAGATCATTTAATTTGGTTCATTATTCTATGAGTTATGCTCCAAATACCATAGACTGTATACATTTGAAATTTTGGCTAGAGTATGATCATACATTCAAGTTGTATAACCCATATCTCTCAATTCCAATATCCAAAAACTACAAACTTTATACCAATTTAAAGATAAGAGAATAACATACAACTTTGGTGAAGACACCTCAATCTAATTTGGCCTACATCAATACAGTTTATTTAATAACCACAGGATATGATTTCTATCCCTGGTAGTGCTACAGCCTAAGCCAAGACTCAATTTCATGCCAAATTTTGAAAATCTTAGAGACAGAATTAACATTCGACTTCTTCAAGAAAATTGTAGAAATATGTTTCTAGTTTAATCCAAATTTAAATTCATCCAATTTAGATACCTCCAGGGCAAGATATGAATAAAATACCGAAACCTGCCCAGTAGAACTACTCATCCAAACCAGTTTCCAGCATTTATCATACCTCAATTCTTTCCCATCTCAGTACACAATTGATCCATATCAACATCAAACAACACATGTTATCACAGGATACCAAGTTTATAATTCCCTTACCTTACTAAACATCAAATTCAACTCCAAGAATCCAACTATTACAACACCTTCCAAGCAACTAATACACTTCCAAAATCAAGATAAATGT
>JANZLH020396997.1:0-10847 GCA_026770325.2 Erythroxylum fimbriatum
CCCGATGGATATCCAAAAACCCGAATAACCCAATGGATTTGGATATGGGTAGTAAATCGTAAAAACCGATGGATATGAATATGGATATGGGTTGAGTAAAACCCGAACCGAACCCTACCCATTGCCATCCCTACTCTCGCCACATCATAAGGAGCTAGCAATCCATCCAACAAGTTAGCATCACAAGAAAAGCCAGACTCACTAAATAAATCACTCACCTTCAGATTGCCCAAATCGGGAAGAGGAGGATAATTGACGAAAAAATTATTATCTTCATTAATCCAAAAGATCTTTGAAAAGATTAATTGAAGAACCATCACCCAATCTCCATCAAATACCTTTAATCAATAAGTCCTTAGCTGAAAAAATGTTCTTCCAAATAAAACTAGAATTATTCCCTTTCTTAGCATCAAAGAAACTACAAGAAGAAAAATATCTGGCTTTAAATATTTTGTTCGGGAGAGATTCAGGATAGGCAATAAAATGCCAAGCATGCTTGCATAGCATAGGTAAATTGAAACAATGAAGATCCTGAAATCCCATGCCGCCATATTTTTTTGGAACACAAAGACGCTCCCAACTCGCCCAATGAATTTTTTTAATATTATTACTACCAGATCCCTACCAAAAAGAGTTCATCATTTTTTGCAGCTCATCACAGGTTCCCAAAGGATAAGAAATACGCTCATTCAATAAGCAGGAAGAGCTTGAGCAACTGTTTTAATGACAATCTCTTTGCCCGGCTTTGAAAGCATCTTATTTTTCCAGCTAGAAATCCATTTACTAAGTCTATCTTTTATAAACGCAAAAACTTGCTTTTTCTGTCACCCAATTAAAGAAGGAAGACCTAAATAACGCCCAAGATCAATAGGGTTGCTAACCCCCAAGATAGTTTCCACAGCATGCTTATCAGTAGGTGTTGTATTAGAGCTAAACGTAATGCCAGATTTCTAAAAATTGATTGCTTGCCCCGAAGCTTTTTCATAAATAGCAAGCAAATTATTAATGTTGTTGCATTAAGTCATATTAGCTCTAAAAAAGAGAAAGATATCATCTGCAAAAAAAAGGTGAGAGATATTAGGACTGCCTTGACAAATAGTTATACCATGAATATCACCTTGAGCTTCATTCTTCCTAAGCAAAGCTGAAAGACCTTCAGCACAAAGGATAAAAAGATAAGAAGATAGAGGATCCCTTTTCCTCAACCCACGTTTAGGCACAATAGGACCAACCTCAGAGCCATTGAAAGAAACATAATAATTCACAGTAGTAACACATAACATAATAAGATCAACCCATCTGTTTTCAAACCCCAGCTTGAGCAGAATAAATCTTAAATAATCCAGTCAACTCTGTCATAGGCTTTGGTTATGTCAATTTTGAAAGCAACTTCACCAAAATTTCCTTCCCCTTTATTCTTCATATAATGGATAATTTCAAAAGCCACCATAACGTTGTCTGTGATTAAACGGCCAGGGACAAAAGCCGATTGCATAGGCGATATAATCCTACGTAAATGAATTTTGAGCCTATTCACAATAACTTTAGCAATAATTTTACAGATAACATTACATAAAGCTATTGGCCTTAAGTATTTCATGCAATTAGGTTTATCTTTTTTAGGAATCAAGACAATCACATTATCATTAAGTTGTATCAGGAAACTCACAATTCTCCATCCAAGCATGACAGTTGTTGAAGATATCATCCCCCAAGATATGCCAGCATTTCTGATAAAAGGTCAAGTTCATGCCATCTGGCCCAAGAGCTTTATTCGGATGCATCTCAAAAATTGCTTTCCTAAATTCATCAAGCTGCAAGGTTGCTAGTAACAAATCATTATCATCCTGGTTCACAACAGATTTAATAATAGCAAACTGAATAAAATCATCCCTACCAAAAGCCGAGAATAATTGATTAAAATAATTAAGAATAATAGTACCCATACCATCCTCATCCGAAACCTGCTGGCCATTATCATCAACAAGCAAGGAGATGTGATTTAATCTCTTTCTTTTATAAGCTTGTGCATGAAAATATTTCGAGTTAGCTTCCCCATATTGCATCCAAAAAATCTTTGACCATTGCTTCAAATAGATATCTTCCTGGGCGAGAAGAGGATTAAGCTCATATTGTTGCAACCTAAGAGAATCACTGTTATTATTCTGGCGAGACAGCTCCATGTTCCTCTTGCTAGTTTTAATTCTTTCAGTAAAATTATTCCCTAAATGCTTCTGCCAATTAAGCAATTTGGACCCACAGTCTTTGAGGCGAGAAAGAACATCAATATGCCCATTAGTATCCCAAACCCGACAACAAAATCAGTAAACCCTTCCTTCGTTAACCACTTGTTTTCAAACTTAAAATGGTTGATCTTCTTAACGGGAAACTTAGACGCATCAACCAATTTTATAGGATTATGGTTGGAGGTAGCACACACAAGGTTATACAGTTTATGATAAGGAAAGATGTCCATCCATTCTTTATTCACAAATGCACGATCTAATCTCTCTAAGATAAGAGAGTTTGAATTTCTTCCTCTTTCCCATGTCTAGCCAAAACTAGTGAGGAGAATATCAACAAAGTTACAGTCCACAATACAATTTATGAAACCTTCCATCAAAAAGCTAGGATAATTTGCTCCACCTAATTTATCATTGAGAGAAAAAAAGATTATTAAAATCTCCAAAACAAACCCAAGGAAGATTATAAAGTCTCGAAAGAGAGCGAAGTAACTCCCAGCTAGTGATACGCCATTTAGTAGTAAACGAGTTATCAACAACCAAATCAATATGATTATTAGAAAAGCCTGTGATAGTAGCAGAAACTTTATCCATCCAAAACATGGCCAGACCGCCACTGCGGCCAATCCGATCAACACAAAAACATGAGTCATACTTTAAAATATTTTTAATTTCTTCAATCTTTATCAGAGTTCATAAGAGTTTCACATAAAAAAAGAATGCAAGGCTTATTAAATTTAACAAGATCCTTAAGAGTACAAATTGCCTGTTGGTTGCCTAATCCATGACAGTTCCGAGCAATACAATTTATATCTCTTGGCGGATCTGCTGAGTAAGACCAGCCGCTGGTATTTGATTAGTGAGTTATGAGGAAATCGAAGAAAATGAATTATCACCAGTGTTCATCATCGATTGAAACAGCTTCTGTATTTCCTTGGCGAGTACTTTTTTTACTTTCATCTATATTCATAACTGGATCTTCCTTTTCTGTTTGTCCAGTCACATTATTCGTCGCCATATCAACTATGCTTCTACTGGGCCCATGATAATTAATTCCCAATTGATGAGGATTGCCTGCAGTTGACTTAAACGTGAACTTCTTATGAAAAAAGGAAAAGTTGTTACATATCTTATGATGACTCTTATTTGCCTTTTTTGAAATTGAAAATCCTAATTTTGTGGGACAAAATCAGCGATGAACTCGTTCCCAGGATCGCGTTCCCATTACACCTTCTTTCTTTCATTTTTTACCCGTACTTCTGTTTGAATTTCCTCTGGCCATTCGCGACATAGATCCTCCTCTAGTTTTTCGATCAGTTTGAGACAAATTGATTCACTATGTCCTATTACTCCGTAGAGATAACAGATGAGAGGAATATGTTCATAGCTAAATGTTATCTCCATTGGTTCTAGACCTTGCTTCCTTATACTCTTCTTCCTCATTAAAGGCTCCTCAACATATTCTTCCATGAACTTCTTTTATTGACAGAGTCATATTCCAGGTAAATGCGCATCAGGTCACCTATATTCTTTTCCAAAGCCTCATAAGCAAAACCCGGGGGAAGATCGTGAAATTGCACCCAAATATTTGCATGAATGAAGTCGATGTCATCTGAATTCTCCCCTTCCTTCCATTGATGAACCAATAAAATACATTTGTTAAAAGACCACGGTCCTCCTGCCAACATTTTCTGTAGATCAATTATGTGATAAAACTGGATCAAATAGAGCTTGTTATCGCCCATCGGTTTGATGTACACTCCCCTCATAGGATGCCACAGACTCAGCAAAGTTCTTTCCATTGCATCCGAGTTCACAGCTCTTTCTCTAACTAGTTTTCCAAGCAGGCATAATTTATAGTTAATCTCCTCCTTTTGGATATCTTCCATAGGAATCACAAAATCAGCGCTTTATGTCTCTTTAATAGAGAATTTTTGGAATTCCGGATCCATGATTCAGAAATAAGAAAAGAAACGACCAAATCTAATTGACTAGTAGTACCAAACATGCACAATCAAGGCATGACCAAGGCTTGCACTCTTTAGAGAAAACGAGAGGCAAACTTTAAAAAATTTTACTTAGGCATTGTCAACTTATAAAGAAAATTAATGCATTGGAAAATTTGAGTTTGAAAGTTGAAATTGTTTGTGTGTGTTGGTTCAATTTTAATGTAATTTAGTTATTGTCAATTTATGAAGAAAATCAATGAATTGAAAATTTTGATTTGAAACTTGGAATTGCTTGGAAATTGGAAATACAAGATATGAATCTCTTATACGATTCAACTTCTAAGCACAAGGGCATATATATATATATATATATTATTAATAAATTAATAAACATTTTTACTTTTTCTGTTTTAAAACCAATATTTTGAATTTTATACTGTACCGACTAGTATCAGTCAGAAGGTATTATACAAGCCAAAAAATGGTACAAAACCTTATTATATGATACCAGCTTTCAATGCCGGCAATATCACCAATTTTGTGTGGTAAATACTGGCCAGTATCATAAAGTTTAAGAAATTCAGGGATTATTTTGCAAAAAATCAAAATCTCTTTTATTTCATTTACCTTAATAATTCTTATTATTAAAAATCGGTTAGTTTATTAATTAACTGACTTTTTTTTAGATTAAGTAATTTTTATAAACTACAATAAACTAATTAATTTTTATTTAACGTTATCTTTTTTTAATTAAATTTCAATTTATTCAATGGATATAGGTAATTTATTTCTTTAATTTTATTTCAAATTCTTTAGTTTCGTTCAACTTTTATTATATGTTAAGTTGAACATTTAATCCTTAAATCTTTTATTTTATCGAGTTAATTTTTGATCTGATCATTAAAATATCATAATAAATAAACCAAAAAATATTCAAAAAAGTAAAATTTTATTATATATTTTTTAGAGGAAGAATGGCTATTTATGGAGTAAGGCCGCTCTTGTCAACTTGGCAACTGGATTTTTTTAAGGTAGCTGTTGACTTTTAAAAGGCCCACCCCCACGTGCAGAAGCAATGGAATCACTTAAAGTTTATAAAAGTAACTTTATAATATTAATTGAAATTATTAAATTATTTTTTACAATATTAAATATTATTCTTTCCCCGATTCATGGAGTCTTGGAACTTTTTATAAGAATACTATCATGTCAAGTCAAACTATTCTTTCTGTGATCAGAGACTATTAGACTTTTTATCATTATTAAATTAATAATAATTTCTTTTGCTTTTCTATTTTTAAAAGTCAAATTTTGAAAATTCAAAATAAAGCAATATTATTTCATACTCTTTTATTATATTTTCATGACTTAAACAATGAAAAGATTTGAACTTCGATATCAAATATAGCTAATTTTGGGCAATTATGCCTTTGAGACAACACTTGTAAACAATAATCAGAATTTTCCTCCAATTCTGCTCATAAATTACACAATCAAAAAAAGGCTCCGACCTCAGCCCAATCCAAAATAATTCGGGCAACGCTAAGCAGATTCTAAGGTGAAAGATGAAGATGATCAATTAGAAGGCAAAAACTGTTGAGAATTCTTAGAATAGAAGTTCCTATAAATCAGGGATATACATCGGTGTAAAATATTTAGAAGATCAGTACCATATATTCTGTAATTATCCCTTTCCTATTTAGTCTCTCTAATTGTTAGCATGTATAGGCTATATAACCCCTGTATTGTGAGTGAATGAAATAGAAAACGTTAACACATATACACTTGAATTATTCGAAAACATGAAGCAGAAGATCAAATCCAGACCACAATTATTTTATTTTTGCTAATATTTCTTATTTTTCTTGAAAGACAGAATTTGAGGAACAGTGACTGGTTCCCAGAGAACAGACTTCTCGTCTTTAAGCTTGTCACTGTTACAGGAATATCCATCCTTCTCATTGTAGAAAAAGTGAAAAGCGTGGCTCATCTTCCATATGAAATCCTTGCAAGCTTTTGGGACTTCACTGTCTTTTGTTTCCAGCACCATTCGTAGCAACTCCACTCTGTAACTCTCTATCAGTCTCTTAGTTTCGCTTACTGCTTCTTCTTCTGTCATGGACTTTTGGAGCATTCTCAGGATTACACTGTTCAGCTTACCCTGTTCAGCTTCTGTCTGCAAAAATTGTTTATTTTTTATTTCGCGGGGAAAAAGAGAAAAAGATGAGAGTAAATTGGAATGGTGGTTGATGGTGTTTCGTGTTTTGTGATTACCTTAACAGAAACAAGGTCATTGAGAAGTCGACCAACTAAGCTGACATGCCGGAAGAGATTATCGTACTCCACAGAAGCAAGCACTTCTTCAGACAACACGGGTCCAATAGAAAACAGAGGTATGAGGATGATAGGTCCTAGTGCAAATGAAACAATGGAGGTTTCTATGTACTCCTCCAACGTTGGAACACGATTCTCTCTAGCCCACTCTGCTTCTTTCATCATAGAACTCAGCAAATCATGCCACTGCACATCAAAATTCAACTTCAGTTCTTGTCCTGGAACCAAGGGAATTACGAAAACAGAGGATGCAAGTTTTTAAGGAACACCCACTATTTTGACCATATGGTGTGTCACATCTCTTCCTTGTCGACGAGAAGCTAGGGAGCCAAGCTCGTTCATCATGGTTTCAAGTGCAAGGAACAATATCTCAACAGTTTTTGAGCAGTAACCGATGCTGGAATCTCCTTGCCATCTGTGGAAATTCAACAGAAAGGTTTCTCCATCAAGGGTCAGTTCCAATTCCTGAGACAGATTTGATTATAGAGAGGTAAAAATATCAATCTCAGGCCTTCCAAACAATTGAAGCATGTTCCCCAATTCTTCCTTTGAGCCAGCGAAATCAAACAAGTTGTCGATAATAGTTGCCATGACAGAGTGCTTGGTCATGGATATGCGAGCTTCTGAGTCTTCAGGTGCTATCAAGACCGCAGCAGCAGAAACATAGCTGCAGGTTAGCTTCTGCCTTGCAAATTTCAGTTCTCCGATTCTGCTCTCCTCCACCCATCTGATTCCATAACCATAATATAAGTCAACTTTTCTGTTATTCTGGTTCTATAAAAGAAATAAGCTACTCATTTAGAGTAACAAATTTTAGAAAATTTAATTTTAAAATTTTTCAAATTTTATATAATTTTCAAAATTTCACTCATTCAGTGTAACAAATTTCAGAAAATTATTTTTCAAAACATTATACTTGGACTAACCATATATCAGCTCAACTTAAATTTTAAACTTGAATTAAATCAATAAAATTTGATTGAAATTAATAACTTGAAATAATTTAAAATTATTAATAAATTATTAATTCATTTCAAATTTAATATTTAGGTTGATATTTATAAGGTGTGTATTTTACAGTTATTTTTAACCAAAATCTAAAGAACATATTTTTTTGAAAATTTCAAAATTATAAGAAAATTTTCAAATATTTTTAAAATTAAGAGTTTTTTTTAATTCAAAATACCAGAAAATTCAATGTCTTTTATTAAACAAACAATAAAATCCTAAAAGTTTTTCAAAAAATAAAAATATTTTTATAAAAATTAAAAACTATAAAAAATTTCCAAATACTTTGAACAATGGAAATTTTTGTATACCTCTCAAGTTGTTTGAGTTCTTCCCTGTATATGGATTGGCAATGGTTGAAATCTTGGAGAGACAATTCTAAGAACGATTTGTTGTCGATTGGAGTCCTGCAATGATGCAAGAACTCATAAAGGGTTTTTGAGAAATACTAGAATACACCCTTGATCATGCATAATAGAATATAAGAAACTTCACTTAAGCACCTGTATGATGTTTTAAGAAGTTTAGTATTGTCAAGTTGATGCCATTCCAAGTTTCTCCTTCCTTCTAGTCGATCCAAACTATCGTATCTGAACCTCAGAGCATGTTCAACCTGAAGAAACTCATCAGATATCATAAAAACTGAGACAGATGCGTTCTTTATCAGATTGAGTTTCTAAAGCTAATTGGCATTACTGTTGACCTATGTTGTTTAATGCAGCCAGTTATGCTGAAATTTGTGGAAGGATTCTTTGTAGCTTGTTCATTCTGCTGAAGTCCAAAATCCAGCTCTCCATTTCAGGTTCTGTTTTTTCCAGCAATTGAAGCTTGGCACTAGGAGCTGACTTGAAGCTCATATACTTCTGAAGTTCTTCTCTGTTTCATCTCAACCATCAACAGTGGTATCAGAGCTGCACGGTTCACTAGCCTGGTAAGAACCGAAACCATGTCAGGTGCAAACTTTCCTATGATGAATATGCAAAGTATGCAAGCAAATATATCTGTTTTAACTGGAGAAAACTACAAAGCTTGGGCTCTTAGAGTTGAGGATTGCCTTCGAATGTGTGAAGGAGTGACTGAAGTTGAGGATATGGTAGATCTAACCGAGCAGCAACAAACAAGAGTTAGACAAGAGAGGGATAAGGATTTTAAAGCTCTTGTTTTCTTGAGATCGGTAGTAAGTGAAGCCATTTTGTTGAGACATGCAAGTTGCAAAAATGCTAAAGAGCTATGGGAAACATTGAATCTTGAATATGTGGGCTCAGCTCAATCATTAAGGTTGAAGAAGCAAGCTGTGATGAGAAGTTTTGAGAACTTTTCGATGAAAGATGAAGAAAGAGTGGGAGCTGCAAAAACAAGGTTCATGAACTTGGTTCAACAGCTGAAAGAGTTTAGAGAAAACGCCAACATTAATAGGTTAGTAGAAAAGTTCTTGAGCAGATTGCCTTTGAGATTTGAAGCAACCATTGCACCTGTAGAGTGGCAATTTACCAATGATCCAAGTTCTGTGACATTGGAGCAAGTATTCAATGTGTTGGACATGCATGAAGAGAGACATGGAGTTCGAAGGGAAGGGGAAGAGTATGCTTTGAACGCTGAGAGATTTAAGGTACCTAAAAATCCACCAAACCTCACCCAAACCTCAAATCCAAATCTTGATTCAAATGTTGTCCAACCTCAAATACCTTCACATTTGCAAAATTATCCTCCAAACATTCAAAATCCGTATCAGTCCTCATGTCCACAAAATCATAATTATCACCAAAACCACATTGAATATCAGCTACCTCCAATGTATCCTCAAACACCATTCCCTCATCAAGTGCCTTACATGAACCATACCTAAAACTACCAACCAACCAACCAATATATAGGAAATAGCTCCAACCGATTGCAAAGTGGATCTAGGAGTTCAGGGTGGGGAATGTATCCATGTTGCAAATTTTGTGGAAAGACAAATCATGCAGCTGATGAATGCTTTTGGAATGAAAATGTGGATTGCATACATTGTAGGAAAAGAGGGCATTCGAAGAGGGTATGCTATGAGAAGTGGATGCAAGAGCAACAAAATTCTCAAAGCCCCATTTTTGGCAAACCACCACCAATCCATCCCTTACAAAAGCAAGCTATGTCACCAAATCAACCAATCCCTCCTCAACCTTACCAAAATGCTCCCAAACCACAAACTTATCAAGCTCACTATGTTGCAAATTCAGAAAATGCAACATATTCACCACATTTCACCTCACAACCTCCAATAAATCAAGCCTATACACCTCAACCACAAACAACTCAACCATATGCATCTCATTCAGCTTATACTCACCAAATGCCATACCATCCGAACCAATCACCAACCTTAAGCCATCAACCACAAAATGCCTTTCCTATGCACAATCCATCTTCACAACAACCTCAACAACATTCTGAAATCAGTCCAAACATCCAACCTAGCCCTTCAAACAATCAGCCAAGCTCATCCCAAACTTGCAAAGTGACAGAAAAACCAGTGATAGAAGAGAGTGCTTTTGTAGTGGAGTCATGCAATCCAACCCGAAATGAAAAATCTGATGCAGAGATTTGTTTGGCTGAAGCAAAGGAAGAGAAGGAAAGTGAATGGCTAGTGGATAGTGGATGCTCAAATCATATGACAAGAAGGAAGGGAGCATTTGTGAAGAAAGACACAAATGTAAACATGGTAGTGAAGATTGGAAATGGTGAAATTATACCGGTTTCTTGGAAGGGGGCTGTGGAGTTAGGTACAAAAGTTGGAAATGCAATCCTTGATGATGTGTATTACATTCCTGAACTTGATCAAAATTTAATTAGTGTTGGTCAGCTATTGGAAAGGAAGTATAAGGTGTACTTTGAAGATGAAATGTGCAGAATTTTCAATGAGCAAGGAGATCTAGTGCATAAAGTGCCAATGGTTAATAGAGTTTTCAAGATTAAAATGCAAGAAGTGGATGGAGCATTTGCTGCACTTTCATTGACAGAAATGACTCAATTATGGCATCAAAGATATGGACATGCAAACTTGGATTATGTCATTGATATGCAAAAGAAAGGATTGGTTCAAGGCATACCACAATTGAGTAGCAAAATGAAAACCGTATGTGAGGCTTGTGCAAAAGGCAAGAGTCATGTGTTACCTTACCCAACAAGTGATTGGAGAGCTTCAGAAAAATTACAATTGGTACACACTGATGTTTGTGGACCAATGGAGACACCATCTATTGGAGGGAGTAGGTATTATGTAGAGTTCATTGATGATGTGTCAAGATACTCATGGATTTACTTCATGAAGAGCAAA